>PPJW02000030.1:0-185954 GCA_003705905.2 Lipomyces sp. NRRL Y-11553 | reverse complement strand
CCAGTAAGTCTCGAAAAGCATCGGCCTCCTCATAAGACTTTTACATTTTGCCCTGTCCTCGCTTGATTGCTTACGTCTTGCCGCCTTCGGTTAGCCACTCTGTTCTATAATTGTTTTAAACTTTGGTCCCGCCAATCCTGGACCCTTTGCACCAAAAGCTCAGATAGAAGAAGGTTCCTTCCTACATAGATGGCTTCATCTCCTCCGACATCCTCCATCTGCTCCCTGTTTCCTGTTAACATCCTCGACGATCTCCTGTGACAGCCGCGGGCCCGTTATTTCGCCAAGGGCATCGTCGACATTAGAGCTTTCGATCTGTACCTGCTCGCCTCCATCGGTCGACAATTATCAAAAATCGCAGTTCTCTTCGTTTATTCAGCCTGGTTTCAGTTCGGCGGGTAGAGCGCTATTACACGGATCTCAAATTCAATAAAGGCAGGATATGTCTCTGCTGGCATATATCCGAAACAGCCACCACTATAATATTCAAAATTCCTCATCTCCTGTCTTATCTGCGACACCTATAGCTTGTGGCTCTTCAACCTCATACCTCGCATCTGCTGCTGTCTATTCACAATCGCATTCGTCGCCAGTCCCACATCGGCACGACCACAAAGGCGTGCGTCCGATCGCGAGAGTCTGGCACCATCAAAACCAGTCGTCGTCGCCGCCGCCACCCACAAGTACAATAAAGCCACAGGGATCAAACTGTGTTGACCAAGGTCGTCGTGACAAGCTCTCGATTCACCAGATGACTGACGAGGCGCGGTATAGCGCGGAGGGCCCGTATGAACACGATACTCGACAGCAACAACAGCAACAACAATTGCAGGGTACCGCCGCTATCGTGGGCCAATGCCCACCAGGTATGTCAAAATTTTTTGGTCGTTGGCAAGCGCGATGGATGTTGACGACTTTTTGTTGTGCAGGTACTGCTCAAGGGGATATATCGCCCACGACTAGACTGCCGTCGATCCAGAATCTGTTGACTACCGCCGCAACCACTGGTTCTGGTGCGCCGGCAACGTCTTCGCCAGCTGGGAACCCAGCTGCTATGTATATTAACCCGTCCGGATCGTCTACATCATCCATAGCCACAGAAACACTTGGACGGAGTTCGATATCGTCTTGCACCTCCTCACAGTCAACTTCGTCTGCGCCAGCGCGTCTGTCGCCAGCCATGGCGACGACCGCGACATCAGCAACTACCACACCGACACCACAGTCCGGATATGTCGCTGACTCTGGGACCAGGCCTGAGCAACAGCAAGTGCCACACACGGCGAGCGCGAGAGCAACCCCGACTATGGCAACCGCTGCGGTCCTACAAATGCCGACATCAGTCTATCCACAGCAGCAGCAGTTCATCTACCCCGGTCCAGCACCACCGCCGCCGCCGCCCTCAGCTCCAGCACTAGCCATGCCGGCTCCTCAGATACATCCACCTGCTCACTTGGCGCAGTATGGGCCAGTGCCGATGCCTATACCCCAGCCGTACTATATAGCTAGCGCACCATCGCCGGCCCAGGGAACGGCATATCCGCCGACCACGAACCCGTACGCGGGACTGCAAATGCACCCTCATCCTGGACTCGCCCAGGCCTATCCACCAATACGGCCGGTCGCACTCGGACCGGGCATGCCGTCATCGATAGGAGCCGGACCAGTCCCTGGACCACCTGGGCCACCGGTCATGCCTGGCGTACAAAGTCATTTAGCTCCGTTGAAGCCGAAGAGGAAACGGGCTACCCAGCAGCAAGTTAATCGCCTGAATGAAGTCTTCCAGCAGACTTTTTTCCCGTCAACCGAGCAACGGCTGGAATTGTCCCGAGAATTGGGAATGACACCCAGAACTGTTCAGATTTGGTTCCAGAACCGGCGCCAGGGATGGAGGGCAGAAAGTCGACGGTCGACTGGGACCGATGCGCCCTACGCCCATGACGATCAGGGGATTCCTCAGAACCCGAGTCCCAGCTCTGGTACTGAGAGACCGAGAGAGCCACCAGGAGAAGGTATGGAAGGGGAGTACGATGTCAGAGAGGAATGAACCTAATTTCTGCAAAACCAAATATATAGTGTCGCAATGTTGGTTCAAATAGACATTGCGGTGATGTATTTTTATGGGATTGATTATTTTATTAAAGGAGTCGGTAGATTTTTTTGTTTGGGTTGAAAGAGGAATCTTGATAAGTTTTGTATTTGTAGCTGTATTGTTTTTTTTTTTGAATGACCTAACGCCTCGAGACGAAAATTTGCATCAGAACCAGATGGGTTACTCTGTTTGGGCTCGAATGTATAGTATATTACTACTAGTTCAATTTGAATCGAATCTATTTGTTTGGATCCAGCATGCCTAAGGTGTTAAGTGATTGGGCGGACAATTCGTTTTGACATATCGGCACGTGTCGTTCCTGGCTTTCGTGTCCGCCTCGCTTAAGGAGATCAACCCTCATTACAACGGCGAATGAGAAGAAGCTGTAGTTCGCTTTTAAGTAATAACAACAGCAACAACAATGATGGTGATGATGTTTAACTCCCCCACGCTGTCGATCAAAACCCCGTTTCGTCTTGCTTTAAATAGAAGCCGGACGCGTGCGGTTTTTCTGGTTGAAAGTGCCGGGCTTCAATTTCTAAACATGAAACAAGCTCCATGAACAGTAAATTTTTTTTGGGTTTTTGGCTTTGGAAGTTTATCGTATCGATACAACTGACGATAACTTTGCCCTGAGGAGGTACCATACAGCTATATAGTACATTTTTGAGTTGTTGCTTTTTTGATTTGCACAAGCTCATTAATGTTGAGGCAGCCCGCAGGTCGTCGCTAGCAACCAACCAACCGGGTGGTCGACGTTGGGACCCGCGGTTGTTGTTTCTACTGTCCTAGTCAGATGTTAATTTTCTATTTATTTATCTCCATCCAAGGGCAATGAATGCAAAGTTGTACTTTAGTGTGGGTGAGGTGTGACGAGAAACTTAGATAGAGTACATGATTAATTTTTTGGTTTCTGCAGGGCTGTTTCCGTAAAAGGCAACGACACACCCTCAAATCGGGTACTCCAAAAATGCAAGACCGTGACAAAAAACACAAAGCACAATGGGAAAACTGTTGATTTAAGGTTCAATTTGGGGCGGGTTCGAACTAATTTTGAAATAAGTCGATCATTTTTCATGTTTTTTAACCTGCCCCAACCGTCGTCGGCCGCACAGTTAAAACCACTCAAACGTCAAGTTTTTATCTATTCTACTATCTGCTTACTACTTTCTAAATGAAACTGAACAATTTCGTAACTGACACAAACGTACAGCACGCTTGGCATACCCCCCTCGGGTGGCTTTCGGTTTCACCTGACACACCATTCGGTTCGGAAACCGGTTCGGAACCTGTGTGGGGACTTCTAGTTAATTCCATCATGCCGGCCAAACAGCACCTAAACAAAAAAAAATGCCGCAGTGGCTTCACTCGTCAAAAAAAGCAATTACTTATATGAATTATGCACGAGCAAGTTTATAAAAAAAAGAAATCCCATAAAGAAACTGTAGCCGTTTCAAGAGATCTCGTCACTGTCGAATATTTGAGTCGCCATATCGATTTTGTCGAGGCTTTCCTTGCTTGCTTGCTTGCTTGCTTGCTGGTTCGTATGTACCTGGCCCCCCCATCACAATTTCTGCAACCAAAACAGCGCTTACGCTGGCCTAAAACCTAAATACTTTAAATCGTGCGTGGATTAGGGTTCGATTAGTTTGGCGAAGAGCATGACAATCATGTGAAAAGCGCATAGTACAATCATGAATTATTGGCATTGATTGTCACAGATGTCACTAAAAAGCGTGCTCTGGGCTCCTTTTGGCAGATAAAACAGACACGCTGACTGCTCGGAGGTTGCGTGAAAAGAGAATAAGATTAATCCTTAGTTAGACCTATCTTGATCTCGCCGCCTATATCCACAAAACTAAGTCGAGATTTCACTGTCTCGTTCTACTTCTCAGGCCGGTATTCTCTCTATCACCTACAGTGAAACGACAAGCTCGAAGCCCAACTGGTTACCTCTTTACCATGTCCTCGACAGGCTGGTTCAGTGCGAGAAAACGATGCGCAGGCCATTCATTATTGCTACCATCTGCAGAGTTATCGAACGTGTGACACGAGGCACTAGGATTATTGCCTGCCGAATTCGACTATGACCGAGTTGTGTGCGTCTATGCATGACAAGCCTGCAAGCCTGTCTCAACCAGCGGCAGCAATCTCAAACTTCGATAAGCTGATGTATGCTCTGATGGTTGAAAAATACTTTCAAACCATGCAGGGGCTTCGTTGCGGGAATCCATCCGGTCTGCGTAACGCAAGTCCGAGACAAGGAGTTAAGGCCGAAGGTAGTCCACTCTCGAGTCTCGACGATGGTCCCAACTGCAAGGACTAATGAAGCATGGCATTTTAGAGGGCGCGTCTGAACGACGATGATGATCAGGTTTGGGCATACCAAAACACGATCAAATCTATCCAGATGAGATCCATACTCGATAACCAGAGCACTGTAATATAAAGCGCTGTTCGTTAGTAGCTGCAAGGCGCCGGTCTTGCCTGGTGCTAAGTTTGTGCGTACGGAAAACTATCACGGCTCAATATGCGGACTATACTAACCAGTACGACTTCAGTTTTGTTTTCGTGCACATCTACTCGAAACCCCTGGACTCCACTCCGATTCAACATGGCTAACTGACGAAGGGTATTAGTCAAAATGATTCCCAACTTGACATGTCTTAGTTGTTATGGCATGAAGCTATTACAATGGAGTCAATTGGAACACAAATTATAATCTATCTTCGCGAGCGAGTGCGGCGCTTGTACTTCATAATTAGGGTTCAGGGTTTGCGTATGTGCGCAACGCAGGGCCCACGTGGAACGTGCTGGGTGCGCATTAACTAAATCTTGAGTGATTTTTGATGATTCATCCGGAGCACATAATTATTTGCGATCAAATCGATAATCTTCCATTACGAAGTTCATCTTTTAAGTGGACAAATATTGTTATTTTCTGCTTATAATGAAACCAACCTGGCATCTGGAAATTTCATACATCACGCGGCTGCACTTTGAACGTATTTTTCATATAACTATCAGAATAAGAAGTCACGCAACCGAGATGCCCGTCATTCTTTTCTGAGAACGGCGTCATACTAACAGTAAGTAAGTATGCATCGGCAATAATTCTCTTTTAATCCGGAGCAACACTGTGTATTGAGAAATGCGGCCAGAATATTTTGCGCGAAACTAGTGCGCACTGCGCTTCTACATCAAAGCGCCCTGTCAAAATATGGACGTCGACAATTGTGTGTTTCTGTCAATTGACAGTCTTTGGACCCGACTATTTTTTGACATTTTGCTGGGCGAAATTAGGCTCAAGCCAATGCTTGATTGACGGCCGAATCGGGAGACATGTTTGGACACCGATCTCCGTGCGCTTCACTTATACGAAGGTTTGATCTACACGTCAAAGCCGCCAATGTCAGACATATATAGTTGAGGCCATAGCGCATGTCACTGTGGACCATCTTTCCATCTTATTTACCTTTTAGCAGAAATTGTAGACGACGTGTCCATCAACTCAATCCTTATTCAACAAATCGGCCGAGTTTACGCTGCTATGGCGCACAGATATTTCATTTCAGTCGACACCTCACATCAGGGATTTCAACAAGTGCAATCATATGGCAGTTCACGGTCCTATATTATCCCGAATAATCAGTTACAAAAAATTGAAAGAGCATGTCGTGTCGTTAACAGACCACTGGTTTCAAGCACTGGGCATGTCCCCGTTTCCCTTGCGCCACAATTCAGCTCGGGCCTCCCTTGCTCATAATGCAATCTTCAAGCTCTGAAGAACAAGGCACAGCGAAGACGTCGTGCCAGACATAGGCGGAAACGGCGAAAAATGGCGCCGCACCAAGGCGACGGAACGGGCATGCAAGACCTGCAGCACGCGATAACGATCGTCCGGAAGGTCAATCGCGTGTCTGTATTATTGACGGCTATGTAATTGGAAATCTTTTTGCTTTCAGAATTACGTCGGTGCAGTCGGAGTTGGCCGGATCAGGAAAATATTATAGGCAAAGGAAAATAATTGAGTCTAGATATTGCATGACTTTCTCTTGTTGGAATCATGGCGACTGCTTGGTGAGTAACAAGGAATTAGTCGATTTCGCAATGAACTCTTCCACGATTGGTAATGGGCGCTGAACACCTTCACATGTTGTGATGCCCAGTGAGCAATCTGATAGTGTCACGTCATAAGATTCTGTCACCTAAACTATCATCAATAAGATACTGGAAGATGATATATACGTATTTTGTAATATGGCTGTTATCTCGGGGCGCCAGCAATAGAAATAGACTGATTATTCCATACACAAGGGCGAAATAACATTTTCCTTGTCCATCAACCCATCGGCGCAAGTCGCAACTTAATGGCCAACCCTCCACCATATCTCTGCGATTCTTGCTGAATAGTCGGGTTTGTTTGTTATACAGTGCAGTTTCATTGTAGCTTTTCCAATGATGCCCCACACTCGTCAGTGCAAAAAAAAAACAAAAAAAATTCACTTTATTTATACATCAGTAATACCGCAAATGTTGTATGCATATTCTGGAATAATCACTATATCCACCGCTCGGATATCAATCAACAAGCCGCTAGCAAACCACAGGAGATATGAAAAAAAAAAGAAAAAAAAAAAAAGAATATATCAAAGGTTTACGACCGCATTCTTCATGTCTAAAGAATCCAATGCGGAGATACACCCAGAATGCTTGCTCTATCCACTTCATCGCACAACCCGTACTTCCAAAAGATAAAGAAAGAGCTCCCGTAAAGGCGTTGGATCTCATGCTGAATGGGATCCTGGATTGGTGTGGATGTAAAGTCTAGGACAAAAAATTGTCCACGAACAAAGTTACTTATACAAAGCTGGGGTTTGGGTTGGATAATTTGTAGCTGTGGGTTAGGGGTGAATATTATTATGGCTGGAGAAACAGTGTCCCTGAACTGCATGTCCGAGCTGATCGATCTTCCACCGGACGTCTCGTCGTTACTCGTTTCTACGCTTGACTAAAATTTAAGCAATGAGTGGCAACGTGCGGTTAGAGACTTCTATGGTGAGTGGAAACCATTATATGGTTTTGGTATCGGTATGCTAATCTGTTGATCAGGGCGCTCTCACTATCGAGCTTTACTATAGTCACGCACCAAAGGTACTCTACTTGGGATATGATTAATTTGTTTTGCCAATTGAGTCTAACAAATTAGACATGCAAGAACTTTTATGAATTGGTACGAATCAGTAACACTGACAACCGGTGTTCTATCATACCTGACCATTTTTTTTGTCGATAGGCTCGAAGAGGATACTACAATGGCACTATTGTAAGTACGATAATAGTAACAAGTTGGTACGCTACCCGACTAAACAGTAGCTTTTAGTTCCATCGCATAATTCCGGTAATATACCATTACTTGGTCGGCAATTTGGTATGCTAACTCTGGTAATATAAAAAAGGATTTCATGGTTCAAGGTGGTGATCCATCTGGTACAGGTAGAGGAGGGACGTCAATATACGGTGAAAAGTTCGAGGACGAGATTCATCCCGATCTGAAGCATGTCGGTGCAGGAATCGTCAGCATGGCCAATAGCGGCCCAAATACAAACGGGTCTCAGGTGCGTCAAAGTCGAAGATTGTCGATTATTGTCTGACAATAATGTCGCAGTTCTTTATCACCCTAGCACCTACAGATTGGCTAGACGGCAAGCACACAATCTTTGGACGTGTTAATGAGGGCATAAAAGTGTTGCTGCGCATGGGTCTTGTTCGTACTGGAGCAGGGGATCGACCATTGGAAGAGGTCAAGATAATACGTGCTGTTGCTTTATAGAAGTGTAGTAACCTAACCTGTAAATTACCGATACATATTATGTACAAAAAATTAGACATGACTCCCAATACTCCTGAAACTCCAGCTAATGCAAGACCGCCGTATTTATTATTGTTCTACAACGTGTTCCGGTCTCTCAGTAAATACCAAGAAATCTCTATCCTTGCCGACGGGAAACCGTTTCTGACCACCACAGACTTTGCACGTATGTGTCAAAATATCGGCATGAGGCACCTTTCCTACTGATTCATTCTCGACGAAGATGGAGCATGTTCTCCCCGGTATCAGGACGGTGTCGCATCGTTTGCATATTGATCGCTTGATATTCGGATCCCTGTCCTCTTATGTTAGCGTCCCAGTCCTTTCAGCTATCGTGAAAAGTTATACGCACAATCGAATAACACTCTTGCGAGCAACCGCCTTCATCTGAGACGCGTAATATCGAGACAAAGGCGCCGTGGCGGACGTCGTAGTGTTGGCAAGTTCTGGGTTAACTTGGGCAACGTTCGCCATCAGAACAGACGCTTGATACAAGAACGACGTCCGCAGATACTGGTCACGGTTCTTTAACGACTTGTTTAATGCCGGAATGGACTTTTTCTCTTTTTTAGCCATATCTCAAGCCAATACTGAATGAACACGAGATGATGTAATAGAACTCCAACCGGTGTGTGCGAATATTTGTGACTGCGAAAGATTAGTCACCAGGGTTGGGGCATTGCAGCAAAATTACCTTGTTCCATTCGATCTTAACAAACATCTAGGGGAAATAAATCGCCACACCACCATCATATTCGTATTATTACTTACTGTTTCCATCTATATCTCCGTTTGCATCTCAACAGTGGTCATTATTTTGATCTCTTGATTTGATTGTTTGACGGACGCTTGACTTATTTCAATCCCTCCAGATTGGACCGCCCTGTATTTTCATCACATTACATACAGCAACTTTCAAAACTTTTAAACGCATTTCCCCAATGGCTGACAACGGCGAAGAAGAACTCCTCGACTACTCCGACTCTGAGGACATCGCACCAATTGCCCCTGTCGCAACTGCGGCGGCTGCAGCAACCAACGGTGACACCAAAGATGAGAATGGTGACAAGAAAGGATCATATGTGGGAATTCATTCCACCGGCTTCCGCGATTTCCTACTCAAACCGGAATTATTGAGGGCTATTGTTGATTGCGGCTTTGAGCATCCTTCTGAGGGTTAGTTTGTTCCATCTATAATTTCTTCCTGCATTGTCGGCAATTGTGCGCGCTCGCCCTGCAATACCTTTCCTTCCCGCTGTGCCATCGACCGATTGAGATCGATTCAACATAATATTTTCCTGTCCGCGAAATGACATCCATTTTTGCAGCGTTTTGGCATCAGCTACTCTTATGACCTTCATTATTTCCATCATTATGCTGTTATTGACATAATAACGGTGCGACGAGATATCGCAGCCGTGTGATGTTGCTCCGGATCGACCATCAGTCGAAGGTCATCTGGTCTTTCTTCATATTTTGTGCGGAAGGCGTCTAAGACGTGCTAGATGAAGTTTTGTGGCTGTGCTTGAGATCGTTCGTCGATGGTTATAATGTGTGCTTTGATTTGGATCGATGGAAAGTTGGAGGCAAGAGTTGATGGTCCAAAAGTCTCTGGTGGTGCTACGTGTGTGGATTAAACGGGATATAATTATGTGCTGCGAATGTTGTTCTTGGGAACTACTGGGTCCAATTCAGCTATGGATCACGGCACTTACATCGTTTACAAAATACAGCATCAAGTTTGTGGCGATTGTACTTTCAGCATGATTCGACACTTGGGACTAAGGTTCGGCATTCAACGGTTCACCGAAAGGATATTGAGGGCAGCGCGTGCACCGACGTCGCTAATAATTTGAAGCACAAAACTAATCTGACGATTTATTAGTTCAACAAGTTTGTATTCCGCAGTCTATTCTGGGCACAGACGTTCTTTGCCAGGCCAAGTCTGGTCTCGGCAAGACGGCTGTGTTCGTGCTCTCAACCCTGCAGCAGCTCGACCCTGTACAAGGTGAAGTTTCGGTTGTGGTGATGTGTCACACCCGTGAGCTTGCGTACCAGATCAAGAACGAGTATTCTCGATTCGCAAAGTATATGCCTGATGTACGAACCTCCGTGTTTTATGGAGGCACGCCGATTCAGAAGGATATCGAAGTTATCAAGAACAAGGATACGAGCCCGCATATCATAGTCGCAACTCCCGGTCGGCTGAACGCGTTGGTTAGAGATAAGTATATTCGACTAAACAACGTGAAAGTCTTTGTTCTTGATGAATGCGACAAAATGTTGGAAACAGCTGACATGCGTCGGGACGTGCAAGATATTTTCAGGGCTACCCCACATCAGAAGCAGGTTATGATGTTTTCGGCTACGCTTAGTCAGGAAATCCGGCCAATTTGCAAGAAGTTCATGCAGAACGTGAGTTGATTTTTTTTATGAAGATCTGCCATGATGCTCTTTACTAATTTTACTTTTTTTCCAAAGCCACTGGAAATTTACGTGGACGATGAGACCAAGTTGACACTGCACGGACTTCAGCAGTACTATATCAAACTGCAAGAGAACGAGAAGAACCGCAAGCTGAACGACCTTCTTGATACTTTAGAATTTAACCAAGTTATCATTTTCGTCAAGTCTACACAGCGTGCGAATCAGCTCAACAAGCTTCTTACGGAGTGCAACTTCCCTAGCATTGCTGTGCATAGTGGCATTCCTCAGGAGGAGCGTATTGCGCGCTACAAGTCGTTCAAAGAATTTAATAAGCGTATTTGTGTGTCGACTGATGTTTTTGGTCGCGGTATTGATATCGAGCGGATCAACCTTGCCATCAACTACGATCTTCCGGCAGAGTAAGTATTTACTTTTTTTTTGTATTTTGTTTTGAACAATGTCTGATGGCGTTCTAGCGCGGATACGTATCTTCACCGCGTCGGCCGAGCTGGTCGCTTTGGTACAAAGGGACTGGCTGTGTCATTCGTCAGTACAAAGGAAGACGCGGATGTACTGGATAAGATTCAGGAACGATTTGAAGTCAACATTGCCTCGTTTCCAGAGGATGGTGTTGATCCGGCCACGTACATGAACACGTAAAAGACCAGTATTTGTTATGATAAGAAGATGGTCTAATTGTCAGATGTGTTGGCTTGTAATTGTAATAAATTGTCAAAAGGATTCCAAATAGTCGAATTTGTGTTGTATATGAGATATG
Organism: Lipomyces sp. NRRL Y-11553; assembly: GCA_003705905.2. Classification (NCBI taxonomy): domain Eukaryota; kingdom Fungi; phylum Ascomycota; class Lipomycetes; order Lipomycetales; family Lipomycetaceae; genus Lipomyces; species Lipomyces sp. NRRL Y-11553. The sequence continues at coordinate 174,785 of PPJW02000030.1, read as the reverse complement.
TATAGCTTGTTGTGTCTGATTTGTGGTAGACTAACCGCTTATTGCGTGGTGGGCAAATGAATGTTTTTGTATCAAGCGACGTTGTTGAAATACAAGTACATTGACACGTTAAAATTATACACGTGTGCTCATGAAAGATACAACCGAAAAATTAAAACAGGCAAAAAAACCGATTGACGAACTGAAAAAACTTTTCCACTGCAAACGTCTAGTACGTCCGCTTCTCGGACGCGAGAAGATCGCTGTAGACGTCGAGAGGGGACTGGAGGAGAGCAGTTTCTTTCCAGAGGTTAGGAGTAAGGAAGCCGTAAGTATTGCTATTGATTGTCGTGTTAGTAGTCACAAGGAAGAATTGATTAACAACAAAATATGTTGCATACCCAATGGCAACGAAGGTGGCCTTTAGAGTGTTCTCGAGGGTCTTTGTGGATCCGCTGGAGGAAGTGTAGGCGTCTTCTATGCCGGCGAGCTGGAGCAGTCTCTTGACTGCGGGGGAGGCAACGACACCAGTACCACGGGGAGCAGGAATGAGCTGTTTAAAAAAGCGGATAGTATCAGCAAAATTGTTCAAAAAATACCTAGATTCTCCTGTGAAACCACATACTCTGACGGAGACCGAACCGCACTTGCCGGTTGTCTTGCCAGCAAGCGAGTGAGGCTGACCGAGGGACGCACCCCAGTAACCACGACGAACAGGAATGACGGAGAGCTTGGCGATGATGATGGCAGCACGGATTGCGGTAGCAACTTCCTTTGCGGTCTTGATGCCGAGACCAACATGGCCGTCCCAGTCACCGATGACGACGATGGCCTTGAATCGGGTGCGCTGACCGGCCCGGGTCTGCTTCTGGACCGGCTTGATCTTCATAACCTCATCCTTCAACTTGGGCAAGAATTCATCAACAATTTGGTACTCCTTGATAGGGAGAGAGTGCAAGTAGATCTCCTCCATGCTCTTGATCTTGCCGGCCTTAACCAGACGGCCGAGCTTGGTGACAGGCTGCCACTGGGACTCCTCGTCCTTGCGACCACCGCGACGGGGTCCACGACGACCACGACCACGGCCTCTGTCACCACCGCGACCTCTGTCACGACCCCGACCGAATCCTCCTCTTGGTGCTTCAGACATTGTTGATGTTTGGTGTGGGGTGGGTGTGGTGTTGATGTTTGAAGATTGGTATTAATTGTGTGCTGGCTTATCCACGACGACTTTCACGAATCCCTGCAATTGTTCAGGATCGCGCTTTGCTTCGGCTGGGATGAGGGCCGTGACTGCTAGTACGGTAAGCCCTACCTGCACGTGATATGTTTAGCCCTACTGACTGAGCCACGATATTAAAAAGTTTCAGCCACCGTCAAGCCACAGTATTCTAGGGTGGGGGGAGCCGCGTGGGGCAGTGGGGGGCCCAAAGACATCTACGGGGACCCCTCACGCCACCGATGATGAGCTCTCGGCCCAAAATTGGTCTCAAGTGTTGTCCCATATCTTATATTTGTTGGCATAAAATAAATGCCTTAGAATAGCGAGTGCGGATATTACGGTGTAATTGTGGATCACTGTTGAGCGATGGCTAGAGGCAGTGGGGAGAGAGAAATGAGGAAAGGCGCGCAAGGTTGGGGGGTTCACCCAGTCGCTTAAGCGGCCTCTTTCATCCGAGGAACCCTGCTAAGACCTCGATGTAGCGTTATTCTGGGAATATATATATATATTCGGTCTATGCCCCCCCCCCCCATCCTTGCCGCCGCCAACCTTTAGGACCCTAGTTGATTCGCGCTATTCCGGTTGACTCTGCAACAATGACTCTTGCGACATTCGAATATGCTGGCAGCCCTATCGTTGCCGAGGAACTGACACCAGAGGCGTTCAGCAAGTTCGGCTACGTCGTCTCAGGATCCCACCAAGCGCCAAAGGTGGCAGCTGGCACTCATGGTCTCGCATACAGATTGTCGGACGTGTCTGTGCCGGTCAACAATTACAGCAACTCGCAGTTCAAGACCGAGGCACCCTGTGCGTTCCATTTGCAGAGATTCGCGCCTCCTGTGAACCTGGACAGGGAGAACGGCAAGTTCCTTCTCAAGGTTCTCGAGCGACACCCGTATACCACACAGACGTTTTTCCCATTGGGAGTTGATGCTAGCGAGCCGGCTTATTTGGTTATTGTTGCCGAGAACGACGAGCGTAAGTTCCTTACGGTGATACGGACGTGAACAGAAAGAAGAAACTGCGCTAACATGAGATGTAGACAACATGCCGGATTTGTCAACCATCCGCTCGTTCGTCGCTCGAGGTGGTCAGTCAGTCACTTATGGCGCTGCAGTCTGGCACTCTGGCACATGCTCGTTGAGGGATACACTAGACATGACCATGTTTATGTACGATAACGGCGTCAAGGCGGATGAGTTTCACCTTGTCGAAATCGAAAATGGGGTGCCGGTATCCTACACTGTTTGAGTGGAGATAACGAGGAGTGAAGTCAAGTGACCAAAGTGCATTGAAACATTTTTTTTATTGGGTTGGTGGATTATACAATTGGCGTTTTCCTTATGTTTGGTATGCATTAGCTTTAAAAAAGATGATATAATTTTCAACCGTCTTTTGAATCTTCTGCTCTTCGGCGCGCACTCTTTCGTTTTGAGCGATAATAGACAACTGTTTTGTCGGATGCAAGATCAACATGCGTAGCACCTTTGACAACTATTTGGTAATGATTCGAATGAGATCATCGAGCATATCAAGTTGTGAGCAATGTGTTCACATGATAGGCCTACGTACGTGTACTGACAATCGACAAAAAGTTGGAACCGGATGACGTGAATTGTAAGGCTACTGCACGATTAGTTGGATGTCTGATAGACGTCTGCACTACTAGGACGAGCATCTCAACAATGTGTCTTTCGAAAGAGCCGGGAGATAATATAATTTATTCAATTTGGAATATTCATGACGTCACAATCGCGCAGTAATTACGATACGACGCAAAATGACGTACAACTACAGTTTTATTTATTTAATTATTTGGCGTGGACGATCAGCGGGCCCCAGTGAAGATATCGTCGACTATTGTTGACGAACGTTTAATTTTGCAGAATGGATTAAATATTCCCTGGTCGAGGCGATGCGAGTCGAGTCAGGTGTCGTCCCTGCATTTTTTGGTTTCATAGAACCCTGAGCCCTGCATCTTGCCCATGATCGCCGCAAAGCCGTTTTGTGATCGCCATATTTTTTGGGTCGCGCGATCTCAAAGTATAGTTCGTCAGGTTTGGCCGTCATCTGGCCATCAAACGGCCATGTGTCCAGGCACCACGCCGGGTATGGGAACGCTGAGTTTGCGAGACAAAAACCAAAGCAAGACACTTGCTCCATTCAGCATGTATTCAACAATGGCTTGGAAATTGCTCTTGTAGAAGAACCTGTCGACTGTATTATATAATATGAAATACCTAGATATGCAGAATCCCAAATCCTTGCAATCGAAATAGGGATTCCGGAGATCCAGCGGGATAACCAAGACACAAAAAAATAATAAATATTAATGATGAAGCCCAGCCACGATTGAAGAAGACAAAGTAACTCGTCTCGATCACGTCGTCGGTGATTCCCAAGCCGCAATGACGTAATTGTCCCAGCTGCCAAGCATAGCCCATGACATAAGCTCTAACCAATAGCTTATGTCATTGCTCGTCCCAAGTTCCTTGCATAAATAAACGTGGCCGCACCCATACGCAAATGGTCGCATGTATCACATCCACCTATTATCTTCTCCTATCTTCTAGTGGATCCCTTGTCAAGAAGTCCATCAAAGTCCTACGACATCTACGTTTAAATCGATTCTGATTAGCCATGCACCGAACATATTCCATGCGCAATAGCAGGGCGCCGACTGCCCAGCAGCTGGCGACTCCACCACCTCCGCCCTCTTCGACCAAGGGCGGCCGATTCTTTGGCAGAGGTTCCATCGGTAAGTGCCAAGTCAGTTTTGTTGGGTTGGCGTCGTCATCATCATCATCATCATCAATAATCATCAAGCTAATCTTCCATCGCCAGCTCATACTTTCCGTCGCACCACTGCTGGTTCGTTTGGTCCTGATCTCGCCCGCAAGTTAGCTCAGCTCGTCAAGATGGAAAAGAACGTCATGCGATCGATCGAGCTTGTTTCCCGCGAGCGACGTGATGTCGCCAAGCAACTCTCGCTCTGGGGTGAAGAGTGTGACGACGATGTGTCTGATATCACCGACAAACTCGGCGTTCTCGTATACGAGATTGGTGAGCTTGAGGATCAGTTCATCGACCGCTACGATCAGTATCGTGTGACAATGAAATCGATCCGCAACATCGAGGCCTCCGTCCAGCCATCCCGTGACCGCAAGCAAAAGATCACCGACCAGATCGCTCAGCTCAAATATAAGGACCCTAACTCCCCCAAGATTGTTGTGCTCGAGCAGGAACTGGTCCGTGCCGAGGCTGAGTCCCTCGTTGCCGAAGCCCAGCTTTCCAACATCACCCGCGAGAAGTTGAAGGCTGCATTCGCTTACCAGTTTGATGCACTCCGAGAGCACTCGGAGAAGCTTGCGTTGATTGCCAACTACGGTCTCAGCCTGCTCGACCTCATCGACGATCAGGCTGTTACTCCCGGTGAAACTCGGCCCGCGTACGATGGTTACGAAACCTCGAAGCAGGTCATCATTGACTGCGAGAATGCGCTCGCAAACTGGACATTTGAGAATGCCGCCGTCAAGCCAAGTCTCTCTATCCGCCCGGCTCATCGCGAAGGTGGCTATGAACTCGAAGACGAGCGTGGCGAGGGTATGGAAGACTGGGGAGAGCCCTCCGAGAAGCTCGGTGAGCCGGCAGAGGCCACTACTGCTGAAGCCCAGGAAGAGTCAAAGCCCGCTGAGCCAGCCATGGCGGCTTAGTAACACGTGTGTAACTGGCGATGGATCAATCACGGTGGTGAGACCGACCGCCGCCTGGGAGAACTAACAATGTGAAAAGAAAAATAAAAGTATTAACAGCAACAGCGCCCATGACAAGCAAACTTCTGGGCGCGGAGTGCAACTAAGTCGGAGTTTGAATCGCGGTGCTGTGTGATGCAATCATGTATTGTTATAGTCTCTTACATATTTTACCGTGTATATTGTTTTATTAACGGATGGGTCTATTCTTGATATTGGCTTTGCGGGTGGTTGTAATTGTGTTTGATTAATAGGGAACCAATTATTATTCACAATTATTATTGTAAACATATTATTGGCGGCCAATTCTTCAAATCTAGGCAAATTTACGTATTAAAGGTCGTAAATAATGGAATAAGACGCTAGTACTAATTTTATGGATTTAGTCGATTCGAGTCTCTTATGGCTTTTACATACTGTCCCAATTCTTTCCATAATTCTGCCTTCATAGTCCTTGAATACGCTGCCACACGACCCGAAGTCGACGGCACCACAAAGATTTTAGGACCGTCCGTCGCCGCGGCGTCGCCGTCGTCCTCCGGTCCGGCGAATCGAAAATCGACTAAATCATCCTGCCAGCCAAATTTGAATTGGTCGGATTTTAATGACTTGCGGCCGGTCTTGAACCGGTAGATTGCCTCCCAAATACTTTTACCGACAATACAAACCGCCATGGGCTGATACAGTCGCAATCTAGACTCAAGCTCGCCCGCACTGCGCACCATCTCGTCTCTGGACAACTCGCTCTGTTCAGCAGTTGTCCTCGAAATCAAATTAGTGATTCCCAAGTTCCAATCCTGCGGCAACCGACGATCATCAACACACGTCAATTTGCGGCCCACACACCCGGATTCAGACAGTAAAGGCCAAAACAAATTGGTGGGATTGGCAAACATACGCTGTCTTTGAGACGTCATGATTCCAGGATTGAGACCGACAAAGATACAGATCAAGTTTGGAGCCAGGCAGTCCGGCACTGGGGCAAGATGGGCGTATAATGCTGGTGGAGCGTACCGACGAGGGATTTTCTTCCTTTTTTTGGTAATTTGTTTCTTCGATCTCGCTGAGTTGTCCGGCGAGGAAAGTGATGGCGAAGACCGGGACTTGTCTGACGACGAGCTCAACACCGATTTGGTGGATGAAGGCGTGGCAGGTACTGAAATCGGATCGTTGTCAATGCACGCAAACCGATCTATAAGACCGTTGAATGAGATGGTTGACCCATCCTTAATATCTTCGCTTTGGGCCATGACATTAGATTCTTCAAATTTGAATCTGGGATCGCGACAAATCGACAGTGGGTTTGGGCACGTAAATGCGGAGACGGTGCGGCGCGGCGGGCGCGACTTTCCTTCAACCCAGGTTGATTCCCGACGTTTTTTCCGTTGGCGAGATACTACGACTCAAACGAGAATAGGTGGGGAGGCAGGGAAATGTGCTGTGGTGACAGTGTCAGTGCTTTGCTTGTACCACTGGTTGGTATTACAAAAAAGTTCGGAAATTGTGTCTTCAGCATTGTATTTTGGCCGGAATGAAGCCTCTACGTGCGGCCGTTGCTGCGTCAGCTATTTAGCTGTCACTTACCAGACTTTTCCAATATGTCACAGTACCCATCTACAGATAGTGAGGGTCATGAAGATATCGTTTCCTCATCCACTGCCGAGCAGCGATCTTTCTACCCAATTTGATACGTTTTCGTTGGAGGAGTTACCTGAATGGACGGCTAGGCAACGATGATCTCAATTGATGTTATGAGCCCTGGTGAGCGCCAATCTCCAAAAGAACAAATTAAAATTTCAATCAATGGCCTCGAAAGAATCTTCGACTTATGCACGAATTGACAAAGGCCCTGCTATTACGACCGAGTCTATGGATTGGACATCGTCGGCCAATAAGCGTAGAGCCAAATGGGTGTCCTTAGAAGAATTGGACAAGCGCATGAAAGAAGGATGTTGCCGACTCTGTGGTGCCACGGATCTGTCATATCATCAAGGATTGCCCTTACGACCCCGCGAGACGCCCAAATAGCCCTTCCCTGAGGGTCAACAACGCAACCACCGTCGAGCCAGAACTTGAAGACGACGAGGGACACTTAAAAAAAGAGTAGCTCCTGTTGAAAACCGCCAGCAGGAGCGAGTTCAGAGCTTGGATAAGGAGTGGATGGCAGCTCTATACCCGGCTTTCGAAAGTCAACTTGTCGCCAAACTTCGGATCGACGGTCATTGGCAGCGAAGCCGAACAGGTATGGTTCGCATTCGGTTGTCTTCAAGGGCCAGCAAAGGCTCGCATCCATCCTTGGATGAAAGCATACGACAACAATGCTCAGAAGTTTACGAGAGAGGAATTCGGGTTACAAAAGCAACGGTCGTTCTCTGATCCCCCCGAGGCCCGGAACAAAGCCTTGCAAAAGCTAGGTTACATGAGGCAAAGGAACCAGGATTTCCGAGATTTTTCGTTTGTTGCTCAATATATCGAAATGGGACCTTCCGCTGGCCGGAGGATGGTCCAATGTTAAGGGCAACTTTTCATCTACAGGTACCGGGACACGTTCGTCACATGGATCAAATTTGTCAAGTCAAAATTGACCTGGATACTTGCGCCCAGATAGATTGTGTTTCGGCCAAGTGGGCTTTAACAGATGGAACTAAGGCCCTACAAGAAACGATATCCCGAATTAATTAGGGCGGCTGGAGCATTAAGTGCACAAGCACAGGGTGCGTACTGGGCGAGATTTACGATGAAGGATGACCGCGGCGTCTGGTTCTGTGGCTATGTTGTATGGAGGTCTGCGGACCACGCGCATGACACTCACACCTGGGCAAGCAGAGCGTGCGGCACAACTCTTGCCTCTAGTAGAGGATATTGGTTCCGCCATTACTGACGAGCACTCGAACAAAATCTGCAGGCTGATAAAACAGTGAATCGGTTCTGTTCCAAGAATCTGACACTGTTAATCTGTCTGACGATAATGGAGTCGGTTTAGCATCGCCTTGTTCCGCGAGCGATCAATCTTCTTTGCCTCCGGCCAAATGGCACATTCGCAGCAGTACGGCCAAATCACCCACATGGCGGCTGCTATCACATACTGCCTTCGCAGCAAATTTATAGACGCAGTCGCTACCAGGGTTGAGCCAGAGCTACGCTCAACGTATGTATATAACTGAACAGAAGATCCGTCAACTACTTTGGGCAGGGAGGCTGTTGACAGGGACGTTCAGAAGTATCTGAACCCCGCCGGGCCTACGCCGTACGGCTACTGCGTACAGGTTCATGGTGCATGCAGGACGTATGGCTCGAAACATGTCCGACCTACAATCACCTGGGCAAATAGTCAGTATACCGCTTTGAGGCTGGCCAGCGGTGAATTGCTTACCGTTGGCAGTCTGAAGAATTTCGTGAATGAATTGCTGTCTCAGTGCCGGGAATTGGTTGCTGATTTGAGCTTTGGTATTCAGTTGCCGCGACAGATGGCCAAAGACATGTCAACGACTACGGCACATACTGCCCTGGGAAAGCAGAGAGTGCAACAAAACTGTTGCCTCTAATAGAGAATATTGGTTGACTTGTATACGCATTTTGCGATATGTAGTCAGGAAACCAGCAGACTAACTTCATGCGTAATATACGTATCCTTTGACTCTTTTGTGATTGTGCCCGTCAGGTTAGTCCGATTGATCAAAATCGACTTCTTTATAGAAATACCCTCCACCATCTTTGCGAACCTCGTACCGTCAGACTCTTCTTGAGCGCATGGATGCGAAAGATTTGGCGGACAATGTTGCAACAGGTATTATCGTCGGCCATATGGACAATCTCATGATGCTCACATTGACGATGTTTTGCGCGTGCATACGACATGTACGCCTATGATATGCACGCGGACCGCACCTTCTATTGGTTTAGAGTAGTGCATTCATCCCGTGTGGAAGTTAGAGACGCGGATCCGTCCGTCACTCCCTTCGGATCAGAAAATCGAAGACAGACTTTGTACTAAAAGCATCGCAGATATGCTCAGAAATCACCCCTGTAGTGGTTTTTGAGTCTTACCTCTCCACGATAATTATGCGCATAAAATCCAAAGTCGTCGCTCGGGGCGAATGGCTCTAAAGTCGTTTTTGTAGTGTTTCCAACTTAACTTGGCCAACTCTATTCTTCACGCAGATGCTGAGAGTCCCTGTCGAATGCATAAACTGAGACAGCGGATTTCAATGTCAGAATACGTTGCTGAGTTCACGTCCTAATTATTATTGAGATGCTGGGCAACATGGTGATAAGCTTTGCACGGGGACAGTTGCCGGATATGGCACTAAAACTCGATTTCGATTCAAGTTTTCATGCAAAAAAAAAAAAAAAGAAAAAAAACTTCAATGACGGAAATAGAGTGAAATTGATATTCTAGTTGACTATACAGTAACTTATTCCTAAACAATCTGTGTGCTTTTGTTATGTCATCATAAGGAGATGCGGGACATATCAGGTAGATCCGTGTCGTTGGGCTCAGCCGCCCAAACGCACTTTACAGCGTACTATCTTTAAACACCGATTACAATACAACTAGGCTCCTATTACAACCGGCTCTATCACCGCTCGCCGGCTTCCACTCTGCACATTTGTCTCCTCTTTTTTTTGCAAGCGCTTGATAGTCGGATAGTTGTGCAGGCAATTCTTCCGTTCAACTACATAATTAAGTTTCAGGACCATTCCCAACTCACAAGCTACGCCGAACCTCCTCCATCTCACAGTATCCTAGCAGTTACAATGGCCGCACGCTCAGGACCTACAAAGAATATACTAGTGAAGCTGATAGTAGGTGCAGGCACGGCCTCACCGTCGCCGCCAGTCGGTCCTGCGCTTGGGTCGAAAGGTGTCAAAGCTATGGATTTTTGCAAGGAATTCAACGCGCGAACTGCGCACCTCACTCCGGTATGTCATGGTGAAACAGTTGTTTATTTAGAAGACAGCTTCTTTTTTATTGGGTTGGATGCTAAATTTCCATATAAAGGGTCTGCCAGTGTCGTGCGTGATCACTATCCGACCAGATCGTTCGTTCTCGTTTGAAACAAAGTCGCCGCCAACTGCGTTCCTTATCATGCGCGCTGCCGGTATCGAGAAAGGTGCTGCGCGATATGGGGCCGGTGATGCGCCAGTGGGTCGCATATCACTGAAGCACGTGTATGAGATTGCGAAAATTAAGCAGAAGGTCAGTAGCGGTTGTCATCAAGTTTTTGGTCGTTGAGGTCAGCGGTGTTGCTAATGAGTTTGTTCACTAGGATTCGCTACTCTCCGGTGTCAGTTTAGAAGCGGTCGCCCGCTCAGTGATCGCGACAGCAAAGACTGTGGGCGTAGAAGTGGTGCGTTAGCCTATTCATTGGTGCACACACGGACACGTTTCAATCTCCTCTTTTATAATTCCCGCCAGTACCCACAAGAAGTTGGCTTTAGCTTAATATTGTCCTCCAGTCTGCTTCCACTCTCCCACTCTACATTCATTTGGCTTAGTCTGTATAGATTATACACGCAATATTAGTACTGAGTTTGTCTTTGATTACGGCATACATGGTTTGTTATACTCACATAAGTGCGTCTGATTTGTTACCGCTTCCATCGTACAGTCAAGGAATGACGGTTGATTCATAGCTTTTCCACATCTAATTGTACATTGAGAAGGAACAAAGTACGGAAATTGCACAGATATATAATAGTGTACAGCAATAACACCAAGGGAATAGCATATAATTAACGAAATTATTCAATTCGGCAATTAGGAGTTGGCGACCTGTAGTTAAACGTCGCGCTATAACTACCCTTTGAAAGGACGTAGATTATACCAAAGGTATTGGTAACTAAGTTAAGTTATGTATTCTTGGCCAAGATGGGTTGTTCGCAGAATAATAATAGGCGCTCTATATACCGGGTACCTGACGTATTCCGACGTTATTCAAACTTTTCCAATTGACATATTAACTCATGCTAAGGATTTAAAAATTTGGCATGATATTAATGAGAAGACTGGCCAGCACTGAGGTGACTGGTTGCCTCACTGCTACAACCCCAGGCACAAATGAACCGGAACGAACAGCAGTGTTCAACCCCATGGGATTGCGATTCAGTACATACTACGACAGATAAACAAATTGCAGTAAGAAAAGTAGAAATGCATTTTAATATGTTACCCGGGCATGAAACGCTGGTTAGTACAAATATTCAACTATAGAGCGTGATTAAACGGGACTATATATATTCTCTACTCTGTTCCCGTTCAATTTGTAATCATTTACGCACATAAAAAACTTCTCAGAAATTTTTTTAGCAGACTACACTGTAGTACCCATTCTTATCCATTGGAATCAAATGAGCACTGCAAATAGAACAGAGAATAAAAAAGGTAACATCGAAAAGAAAAAATCTTTGGTAGAGAGTGTTCGTTTGTGTATTTTCGTTCCTGGATGTTACCCGGTTTAGTATTTACCCGGCAATTGTACCGCCGTTTGATTGGCTGGCTGGAAATTATTACATTCGCCTGGGTTTTGTAGATATTTGGCCGGCGACAACGGCTTCGGGCTGTGACCGGAACGTTAGTTGATACTCCACCTTTTCTTCAATTAATTACTCTCCCCATTTACACCGTCTTTACTGTTGCACAATAACAAATCAACTCATTATGGCAACATTGGCCGCCCGTCCCGCTGCGCGATCGGCGCTTTCTTGTGAGTAGTTCTTCTTCCGACGAGTTCGACATGAGATTTCCATATCTAATGCGTTTTTCAATGAAACAGTAGTTGCGAGATCATCTCGCATGTCTGGTCATCAACTCGTACCACTCATTATCGCTCGAAGGTGAGTATTTCGAATTTGTGGCAGCCTAAATTACAACTAAGCTAATGTGTCGTGCGCAGATCTGTATCCACACAATCAATCACGCCGGCCGAGGCCAATGACATCCTAGTTAAACAGCGTGGAAACCGACCGACGTCTCCCCATCTCGCTATCTACAAACCACAAATAACATGGTACCTTTCTGGTCTTCACCGTATCACCGGCGTTGCCCTGTCGGCCGGCGTCTACGCCCTAGGGCTTGGATACTTGTTCGCACCAGTGTTTGGATTCTCGCTCACGAGCGCCGCCATCGCCTCGGCCTTTGGTGCACTTCCTGTCGCGCTTAAGTTTGGTCTCAAGTTGATCGCGTCCTTCCCATTCACTTTCCACACGTTCAATGGTGTTCGCCATTTAATCTGGGACACGGCTTCGGAGTTGACCAACAAGGCCGTCATCCGTACTGGATTGACTGTCATGGGACTGAGCACAATCGCCAGTATAGTCTTGGCATTCTGGTAGGGTAACGAGGACAGGTTTGTATCGTTAATATGGTTGAGCAGTATAGTGGCAGCACGCGATTGAGCAGTCGTGATGTTGAACAATATGAATGGAATTGCGCATATCAAAACCGGGGCAGGCTTTATACAATTAAGCTATATATTATTTTGTTAACGGTTATTTGTTTGTAAATTTGTAGGTTGCATCGTAATAAATATGATATATTATCGCTCGCTAGTGGCTGTGGCGAGGCCTATCATAATCAGGAGACAGGCCGGAGATCTCCTAGGTTGCAAACGAAGCATCATCCAGAAAATATTAATTTTATCACATTTTTATATAAGCTCCTAAAATATAATAGACAGCAACAAAAAAAACTCCCGTCCAGTGACTCGTTGTTTCGCTATGCACTAATATCTCCGCTGAGTTCCTTAACCACTGTAGACAATCACCAAGCTCCAATAATTCTTCGCCTCAGTCGATCTGTTTATCTCACCCGCACGATCAACGCAAGTACACTAATCAGCTTTATATCAAAATGGCAATATTAATGAAAATTACAAATATCAACAAAAAGCAGCATTTTCTAATCTATTCCTTTTCCTTTTTCTTGTAACTCACTAAATGCGCGCTTTCTGCGGGTACAAGCGTATGCTCATGATTGGAACTCTTGATCATCTTGCCATCCTTATCGACAGTACATAACTGAATCCCGCTTATAAAAGGATCCGCCAAGATTTCTTTAAGGGTCGCACGCTTCTCGGGGTCTAATTCCAGCATACGACCAACAATGCCGCGAGTCTCATGTGGCAGCAGTCGAAGTAACCGCCACGGACCCCTGATTACCGGTGCAGGTGTCGAGCCATCAGGGTTTAGGCCTGTAGGTTTTGATGGAACCTCCGGGTGTTCTGGGTCAGCTGGCGGAGAACTAAACAATCGGAACGAGTTGTCTGATTTGCGTGGTGACTTCCACGGGAAGCGACGAAGCAGCATGCAACAGAAAATAATCGCAACAGACCAAATGTCTGCTGGTTGAGGGTCATATTTCAGTTCTGAGCAGACTTCGGGAGCGAGATATGGATCCGAGCCAACGATGCCGTGCGCCTTCACGATCTCAGATTCAAATGGGTATCGAAAGACCGATGCCGAACCAAAGTCAATGATCTTCACAATTCCATCTTCTGAGACAACACAGTTATCAAGTTTGAGGTCGCGGTGTGCTAAGCCCATGTCGTGCAGATAAGCGACACCCGATAATATTTGCTTGAAAACGCAATAAACTTCTGCCCTACTCATCTTGCCAGACATGACTATGGCAAAAAGATCATATGGACAGTACTCCATGACTTCATAAAACTTTCCATTCTCATGCATAATGTCGAGCGTCTCAATGATATTAGGATGATGGAGTGTTGAGCCGATACAGAATTCAGCCGTGACCTTCTTTGCGTATTCTCGCTCAGTTTCGTACGAATGCCGGGCTCTAAACTCTTTGACTGCAAATGTCGTGCCATCGGAAGATCGTTTCATTAGCCGGACTGAGCCTCCGGCACCAGAGCCGAGGATTTTTCCAAATCTACCGTATTTCTTATTTATTCCAGGACCATCTTCTCCAAAAGGCATAGACTTGAGATTCGTAGATGATGCCGAATATCCAAAGCCGAAACTAGAACTATTCGTCCCAGCAGGCGACGCGACAACAGTATTTAGCGATGCGCTTGATCCGCTGGATGGAAGTTCCTTCTTCGACTTGTGACTTTTGGGCTTGAAAAAGCGCTTCAACTCCATCATACTTCCATGCGCACTCTTTAGTTTCCCACTACCATGCGACTCCGAGCTAGACGAAGAATCCTGATGATGGTGATGGTGGTTCTTTCCGATGGCAGACGCAAGCGAGACCGCCGATGACGCCGCTGCAGCGGCTGGATGAGCGTAAAGATTACGTTTCGAACTTGCTGACGTCGACGAGGCCGTATCTGTCTTTGCGGATGGTACTGAGGTCGGCGCAGCTGACACAGATGAGCTGTCGTGATTATGGTGATGACGATGATGATGGTGATGCTTCTTCTTAAACACAAATCGCGGAGCTATTTCATCTACACTCCGACTCGGTGGCGGTCTATTTTTTCGTGCATAAGGATCATCTTCAGGTGCAAGATGCTGAAGTGACGCGTCAGCGAGAAAACGAGAAGCAACGTCCTTCTCGGTTGAGTCATTAAAAGAGTCGCTAGAAGAGCTCACACGCGAGACTGGATGCGACAAGAAACCTCTGGTGGGTGGCGGCTCTAGGAAGAATGTCGCTTTTCCAGGAGTCGGGCGAGAGTTGTCGGCGACAGCGCTGCCTCTGTCGCCATCGCCAGAGTCATATCCGTCAACCTCGTCGTCCTCATTGTGATTTATTCTATTCTCATTCGATGGCGACCGACTTATGCCAATTGACGTCGGACCGGTATTGGCTCGAGTAGCTGGTGACGAGGGAGTCGAAATAGTTGGTGAGTCGGCCTAGAAATCGTCAATATATGATCCTCTTTACGCGCCGATACTACACATACAGCTGACGTTGGCAGCGACACTTGCTCGTAGTGGTGCGTGTCATCCCCGAGCATACGATTCTTCTTGAGCGTGAGATCTGTCAGCTTGTCCGACAAGAGATCGATAGTAGTCGAGTCGTAAGCCTCAGAATTATGTGTTGTTGTGCCGGTGGTCCCGGCCATCTTTGGCGGGTTATCCATCGAGCAATTGTGGACCAAATGCGATTGTGTCCGAGCTCACGCCGAGGAGAGCTCACGTTAGCAGGAGGCAAAGTACAATACCTCGGCGTCGTTTGAGAGAAAGTAAAAACGACAGTGTACTCTATAAGGAAAAGACTAAAGAACCGAAACTGAGTGGTTGACCGACACTGATAGTGAGCAAGTGGGGGGCGGAAGTCGCTGAGTTGAAGACGGCTTCAAAGAACCAACCTGTCACTCCCAAGACCACGTGATTAAAATTTCTTCGCTCGCCACTGTTGTTGTTTCTTGCACGTGCAACCGCGAGTGACACGCCGGCGCCTCTATCTACTCCACCTTCAACATGGCATCTTCATTTCACGCTTGCCGACGAACATTGGCATTAAATTGTATCCTACGTATGAGTCATGTATTAGCTCTACGTAATCAACTAATCACTGCATCAGTCATCGTAAATCTACAACAACAATTGCCGCTCGTTCAGAGGAGGTCCGTTAGATTATCAAAGCCCAATCCCCATGACGTCATCCGCTTACGAAATCTCTCCACCTTTGCCGTAACTAGAATACGGCCGGCAAAATACCGGAGACAGTAAATCCGATTTATTTTACAGACAATAGACGTTTGTCCCGTGATCCATGCATTAATTAAAGAGCTGGATATTATTTACAGTTATAACTCCCACACGCTGCTCTTACTCTGTATGCCATCAAACACCACTGTATTTGTCATGGGCACATACTGCCTAGTTATCAACTGTACGACTGTTAGATTCTAATCCTAAAACTAGTACTACTTTCCTTACCTTCACCACTTCCTGTGCTCCAAATCCACCAAGCAAAGACGCAATATTATGAAGCTCAGCGCCGCCGGCTCGCACGCTATAATGTGTTAGAAAATAATTCCACATTTCTTACTTCACATCCACATAGAATGGTAGCCTTACAATTCTTTCAGCACGCTGATAGTGGCCTCTCCGAGTGAATCACCTCCTAGATTCTTCACTATTTCTACGGCGATTCTTTCCAGCTCATTTTCATCATCCTTAGTATCCTCCAGCATCCCGGGAAACCGTCCATTCCGCTCTTCGAAAATCTCCACGGCCCTAAACCCAACGTAAATAGGCATGAGCCCATTTTCTTCTTCTAAGTCACTCAAAATTTTCGTCGCTTTGGCTGTTTCAGGATTATATTCCTGCTCTAAAGACCGCCCATCAACAACAACGATATACCGTGAGAATTTGCAAAACGTTTCGACCTCATCGTCCGATATGGCCCCAGCCGGCCGATTGAGCGCAGATAAAAGTTCGCTGACACGCTGTTTGACCCAGTTCC
The DNA here is from genome assembly GCA_003705905.2 of Lipomyces sp. NRRL Y-11553. Lineage (NCBI taxonomy): Eukaryota > Fungi > Ascomycota > Lipomycetes > Lipomycetales > Lipomycetaceae > Lipomyces > Lipomyces sp. NRRL Y-11553. Next base: position 158,455 of record PPJW02000030.1, on the reverse strand, counting down.
AATCTTGTACAGCTTTTCTCCGGTAGACATTCTGCAGTGCGATATAGCCTACACTGTCAGCCTTCATGTCTGGCAGAGTACCAGATAACGGTAAATTTCCTTCTTTCACAACAAAGTCTGCAGCTGCTCGGACGAGTATCCAGAAATTTGTAGACTAATCTTCGTTAATATCTGCGACAGTCTAGTGGAGGAATGTCCTAAGGGCGTGCTACATACGTCTTCGTGAAGATTCTGCGCTCGAGGGTCATTGAGAACGGACGTGATTGGAATAGTGGTCTCCTGAGTTGCGCGTAGTACTGCAGCAATGGCTTCGTCAAAGTTCTCAGGATCATTCGACCGAATACCACTCCTAATCATATCTTTGAATTGGTTCTTTTCTGCGTATTTCGATGGTGGGCAACCTCCATGCTGTCCAGGCGTTAATACGGCTGAATATACCTCAAGAAACGAATTTTTTTTTTACCTCAGCCTTCCATTGCTTCAAATATTTTAGCAATATTACCACGTACGGAACATGAGCATGGTCAGTTTCGTCTAACGTGTCCAGATCTATAGCGTCTGCAAATTTCTCGAGCTCCGGCCAGGGGCAGTCCAACCGCAAGTCTACCGTGGAGTCCGGATGAGACTCGACAACTATGCCATGTTAGCAATAGCAGCTTGTACTGACATTTGTTTATGGTACCAGTATGTTCAGGAATGACAATTCTCAAATATCCGTAAAAGCCAATGCAGTTTGATACAAGCAGAGGAATTTTCAGGTCCCATAACACTATCCCCACCTTCCTCAATATCGATGGCCGTATTTGGTGAGCAATTACTAAAGAGAATTGCTCCCAATAAGACGGATCCACGCTATCTAGCTCTTTCAAATTCAAGATTTGTGATTGGCCGACTGAATCTGTGTTTAATTCTTGCAGCAACTCGGTGACCTTCACGGCACGGGGCTGTCCAAGGCTAGATTCGTCCAGGAAGAAATTTGAATCAATGTCATCGTCAGCGACAATCTTGTCGTCTGCAATTGTGAATGTGCCGGTTCCTACAGACAAATGATCAGGTTAGCCCCTTCCACTATAGGGTCCACACGGAAGACTCGAAATTGCCCGTCCATACCGGGTAAGACCAAGTTCTTCAAAATTTCAGCACCGGTAGCAGATGCAGTTAATAGCAGTACATGAGCCTCTTCGAGCGCATCTTGTCCGTTAGCAGCCCACAGACGCAGTTGTCGGTCATATTTCTTGTCCCGGGCTGTAGGTACGTGCAATGTTGACGGCTGTTCTGTATCCACTTGTAGCATCGCCGCAAATTGCTCTGTGACTCTTGATAAAGGTGTGAATGGCGATTCAAACGTGCGATTACCTGACACTGTTGAACTGGGATCTTCGAGGTAAGGCCGTGCAATTGGGGCCGCAGGACTTGTATATTTGGGACCAAACGATTGCTGCTTATTCATGGAATAACAGGGTCGTCTGGATGTCTGAAACCACAAGGCGACCCTTAAAATATAGGATATCAACGAATTGCACCCGCGTATGATCTGAATAGAACTGAATGCCCCAATGTAAGCTTTGGTAAGCTTACCTTCCTTGTACTTTCCAGGTTTAGACAAATTAGGGTTATCGCGATGTGTTACTCAGCTAGGGTTTAGGCATGTTTTCGTTGATAAACGTCTTTGTCTTGACATGGCTTGGATGACATTTCTTCCGCCTGCACACACCCTGGACATAAAGCAAGAGTCCGTGTCGCCAGGATTACTTGGGGCCTAAGTGGCTTATGAGTTTATCCTTGTCTCGGTGCTTGCCCACCGTGACGATATCTGGCCGTACACGACTGAGTCATAAATCAAATCCCACGTTAATCTTGCCAGTCATCTTACAGTCAAACGTACATAATCTTCTTGATCGAACGCAGGATATGATGTCTACATCCTCACACGCTCAGCAGTCGGCAGAACAAGCAGTTTCGAAAGTGACGACGACAATCGCGCCGACACCCGCAACCGGTGGTACTTTGACCTTACCGAGAGTTGACACGTTTGACGAGCTGGTGCAAGAGATCAGGCGGCAGTTGGGACTCACGTCAGGAATAGACTCGGACGATGTCGATACTGAGCAGTTAATGGACTCTATGAGACTGTATACATCGAAAAAATCAGATTGGGACAAATATGCACATACTGACTTATCGAGGAATTATACAAGGCACGGTTGGTGATAATCATGTCAGACCCGAGCTAATGGGACGTAGGAACGGCGTTGATGATTTAAACTGCAAAGCAAATCTTTTGGTCTTGGTATGGAATCCAGGAAGAAGTTCCTTGATACATGATCATGCCGATGCTCAGTATGTGAACGTTTGCTACAGGAATAGCACAGTAAAGTTATGCTAACTACAAGGAGTTGCATAATGAAGATTCTGCAAGGAGAGTTGGTCGAATCAATATACAAGTGGCCAGAAGGCGACCACCCGCGACGGATGATTATTGAGCGACGGGCAGAGTACCGCGAAAACGATGTCGCATACATGCACGACAAAATAGGATTGCACCGGATAAGCAATGAAACGCAAAGACCAGCGGTATCATTGCATTTATATACACCTCCTTGGGCTGCTAAGTGTACGTGAGATTTCTGTGAGCGATCTATAGCTGCTAACTGTTTAGATGGCTGCCTAGCATTCGACGAAAAGACGGGAAAGGAGTTCAAAGTCAAACTGTCTAGCCTATACAGTGATAAAGGCGTGGTATGTTCGGGACCAGCAGATCATGTTTAGATATACATACACTTCTACCATGTTTCTTTGTTTTTATTGGAAGTGTTGGAGTTGCGGATCGGCTTAGAGCATAGAGGCGCATTTTTTTGGCAGAATATTGGGTTACACATTTGGCCTTATATTTGAAGTTCAGGAAGGTAATTTTGGTAATATAGTTAATTAATTGCATCTCTGCATATCCACAAAGATCCATGTCCTCATAGCAAACTAGAATTGCAAAAGAATCGGAAAACCATTCAACGTTATGACAACGTGTTGTAATTCACTCCTTGACTTGCACAAAGCAGGATCACTACCGGTAGTAGTTGGGCTTGCATTCGAGGATTTAATATCTGAGCATTCCTCGGATATGGATGGGCATCAGAGTTGTATATCACCGACTCGCAGGATACCTGTTATCATATAGATATCGATAATGCCAATATCTTGGGATGTGATAATTGCCGGATATACTGCCAGGCTTCCGCCAGACTTATAACGGCTCAGGGTCGTTATCACCTATGGCGACATACGATGCTTCATTTAGCTCATTGGTTACACACCAAACCCTGAGCAGCCAGGACACCCCTTACCAGCCTTACCAGGACTGGCTTAGCTCCAGGGGCTGCTCCGCATTCCGTAAACCTTAATGTCCACTACAATACCCTCGTCTCCGTGTGCTGGAAAGAGTAGAGCTCGCAACAATGCTGGCCTGTCAGCACCACGAATATACCCGTCATGCCAGTAAGAGTCGCGAACGCCTCGATTCATCTTCTGCTGGGCGAATACAGGTCAAACAGGCTCGATGTGGTCCTATGTGCTGGAGCAATTGATCTGGCCGCTTGTAGTTACTTTCTCACGGCAGTAAGCGCTCTCGAGAGTCGATTTCCTGGACACGTTTGGATTAGCCTGACTGACACTGGAAAGCCTGAGAAGTGATCCAGTATGGCCATCCTCGTGCGCCTCCAGTGATTCACGGAAAGCTGATATCATTGCTGAAGCCTGGGAGTCAAAATGAAAGCTTCTCTTCTTCACCGTTCGGCTACGTCGCTATACGGATAGAAAAGTTGCTTCAAGGCGCAATAGATCAGGCCGACAATTATGTGATGCCATATCATATAGATAGTACAGCGTGAAATGTCTATGCTCTCTGCATTTCGATGAACGTGCATTAAAAGTAATGACATAGACCCCTTAGTTGAGCTCTTCTAATACTGATTCATACACCCTGGTTATATCCAATTCGTGCCCATCAAATGGCGACATAACAGCGACAATATCAACTCGTGTCCGTTCGATAATGCTCTCCAATCTTGCCTTTTCGGTGTTGCCCATTCGCTTATGTGACGGGACATCTCCAACTATTAATTTGTGGAATATCTTGTCAAGCTTTCGAAGAAACGAAAACACTCTTTCGGGAGAATTTATTGGCAAGGATGGGATGCAATCGTTCAAGTCATCGGCGATTCGTAGCAAATACTGTGACTGAATGAATGGCGTACTGGTAGTAGAGACCGAATACCAGATCAAATCTACCAGTTTGGTCAGGTCATCCAGCAGTGGTTCTATTGTATAGTACACTGAGTCCGGCGGTCCTGTGTCGGAAAACTTTCGTACGTATTTGCGCGATATCAGTAGAAGTTGTTCATCAAGATAATTGATCAGTTTTGATTGTTGAGCGGATGACAATATATGGGCATGCTCTGGCAATGATTGTAGTCGTGGTGAGTCGACGTGTGATGTATTCAGAAATTCGCGGTCGAGGATGTCAAAATTTGGCGAGAATACAGACGATAACGCACTAGCGGTCGATGAGAATGCGATGTTGCATTGTGAAACTTGAAAGCCTCCGGCATCACTCTCTGGAGATCGACCTGTAGCATCCGCCCCATCTTCGTTATTTGATAGACTTGGAGACTCCATTGCATATTACGTCACAGTTAATGCTTCTTAAAATTGCGTTGATTTGTATTGCTCCAGCGGGATTGTCTTTGATACGCAGTTGACAAAGTCAGGTATGACGCCATGATGATGTTTGACAAGCATCGGACCGCATCCGTAACTGAGTTTAAACTTGCATTCTGGGGCAAAATCAGGCAGACTACAACCCATAATATAATTGCTCAAATCCATAACTATCTATGCAACATACGCCGATTGTCTACATTGTCGATTCCCGACAGATTCAAATTAAAAAAAAGAATGTCATATGTAACTAGTCTATGAGAAGAATCAAAACTGCTTCTCTATCATTGCTTAGTCTGCCTTAGTGTTTAGTTGCACTCCGTGCCATTCCTTTATCTCGTCCGCAAGAATTTCGTTGACCATTCTATGCTGCTTAATCATAGGCACGCCCTTGAATGCTTTTGAAACTATACTAATAGCAAACATTGACCCGCAACCGCCTACATTATGTATCAACTCGGCGACTCCAAGAGATTCTCAAATAAATCGCATTAACCAAGTCAAGCTTACCCGAAATATCTCTCACCGACAGCTTCGATGGCTCAAACGCATCCATCAGCTTTGACGACAAATACTTTTCATATTCATTTAATGGGCTTTCCTCTCCGGCGTTACACGCCTCAGCCGCGAACGATCTTGTCGCAGCAGGCCTCGGCCTTTGTATTGGTGGAATCTGACTAGCACGCGATCGCCAACCACCAGCCGAGGCGGCCAAGTTTAGTCTTCCATTAGCCGGTAACCATCTGTGCCGCACTAGAGGTAACATTATTGCTCTAGAGTGACAATGTAACTTAAAAGAGATCGCAATTGCTATCATATTTTGTGAACGGCTATAATTCCTCAGCCGCAGTACCAAACCCTGACAGCTGACAATATGAAACAACGTAAGTTTTGGTGTATATTCCCTGTATGCGGCAAATCATGACATACATACCATATGTTTCGCGATGTCTGACTGTCATGCCATACAAATTCCTGGCGCAAATTTTTCCCGGTACAATTGTGCCGACGTCGTCGCCGGAGCCGCGAGTCGCTACCAAAGGCGCTCAAAGGCTGTGGAATTGCTATTGGTAGTCAGTACTGGGCCCCTAACGTTGGACTTTCGTGATGTCCGCACCATTCCGTCCTACTTAGATTTGTCAACCATTCCCCTTCACACTGATTGCTATAGCGCAGATCTTGTCGTGAAGCTCGTGTTCTTCGTGCCCTTTTTCTTTTCCTTTTTGTTTTGTTTTGTTTGTTGTGATTTTCCGGTTATCGTTCTGCTACATTCAATTATTCGTCGTTTGTCAGCTCGTACATTCGTGTTCTTATCGTTTACGACTTGTTAAGTCATATCGCGAATTTAGCACAACTCCAGCACCAGTGACTTTTAATCTGTCGGATTTTGTCCAGTACCTATCGTTTGGTATGTATTATATAGGATAGAAATTACACAATGATTGATGCAACTATGACTGTTGAGTCGGATCCGGTGTAATGATTACCTTCGCCGTAAAATTTGTCGCTAACAATATCTCGGCAGCCGCGAATTCATCCATCTATCAATATATCGGCCATTGTCAGAAATTAGTTCGAAAGATTTCCGGTTAGAAATGTCTTATGCGTACGATTACTCTCAGCAGCCGGATTCGGCTTCTCCCCAGGCTCAGGCCTCGGGCACAGCTCCAACAGCCACTGACGCGTCCGCGGCGGGCACGTTCTCGAACACCACGCCAACTCCTGCGGGAACGATGGCGACTAATGACTCAAAGACTACACTTTGGTAAGAATTTTTGGTTGATGCATACCAGAGTTAAAATGAAGATGACTAACTGTTTCTCAGGATGGGAGAGTTGGAGCCCTGGATAGATGAGAATTTCATTCGCCAGGTCTGGTCCAACTTTGGCGAAGCAGTCAATGTTAAGATGATTAGGGATAAATTCTCTGGGTACGTGGTTTATGCCAATTGGACGGTAACGCCTGTCTGGTCTAACATTTCATAGCACCAACGCTGGCTACTGTTTCGTTGATTTCTCCAGTCCCGCTGCTGCGGCGAAAGCATTGACTCTTAACGGAACTTTGATTCCAAATACCCAGAGGGCCTTCAAGCTTAACTGGGCCTCCGGTGGGGGCTTTTCTGAGCGAAGGTCAGTGTTATTGTGTGATTGAATATTTTGCAACTTGGTATACTTACTAGCAATCCCAGAGATGATCGCTCGCCAGAGTATTCAATTTTTGTCGGCGATCTTGGTCCTGAAACCAGCGAGTACGTCTTGTTGAATCTCTTTCAGAGCCGCTACCCGTCGTGCAAATCTGCCAAGATCATGACCGACCCTGTATCCGGAATGTCACGCGGATATGGCTTTGTTCGCTTCACTGACGAGTCCGAGATGCAGCGCGCTTTAACTGAGATGCAGGGCTTCTACTGCGGTAACAGACCTATGAGGATTTCCACTGCCACTCCCAAAAACAAAGGTGCAGCTGTTCCGACTGGCATGCTTCAGCAACAGGGTCCTGGGCAGATGGGAATGTACCAAATGGGCATTCCACCTATGGGCTACTATGGTGCTCCTCAGCCTATGAACCAGTTCACGGATCCCAACAATACTACAGTGTTCGTTGGTGGATTGTCGGGCTACGTCACAGAGGATGAGCTTCGAAGCTTCTTTGCTGGATTTGGAGAGATTACTTATGTTAAGATCCCCCCAGGAAAGGGATGTGGATTTGTTCAGTTTGTTCAGCGCCATGCCGCTGAGATGGCTATCAATCAAATGCAGGGCTATCCGATTGGTAACTCTCGCGTGAGGCTGTCCTGGGGTCGTTCACAGAACAACTCTGGACCGGTCAATTCTCCTTACAGGTAGATTTGCCCTTTTTTTTGAATGTATATATGAAGCTTAAAAAGTTGTTGCAAATGTGACCTATTGGCATCTTGTTTTAATATCTTTTACTGAGTCTTGGTTTTTTCCATAGGCCTACTCCTCCTCCTCCAGTATATCCATCCATGGGTTTGCCTCCACAAAGCCACTATAGTCCATATGCACCGATAAAGTAAGCAAAGTCTGTCTTCTTTGGCTTTTTGTGTTTTTTAATATTTGGTATAGGAAAAATAACTAATGTATATTTTGTAGTCCACAAGCAGCGCATTTACATCCGCCCCAACAGCAGGGTCAGATGCCGCCCGGTCCGCCAGGCGCTCAACCTCAAGGTCAAGATCCTAGCGAGCCAATCCCGGTAGCTCGGTTAAATGAGTTGTATTTGGCTGCTCGTGACGGAAGATTGGACCGAATGGAAGCTGATGGCAGAGGCTACCATGGGGTTTATGCGCAATAAATGCTTTGCTTTTTTACTTCTGTCGGGTGAATTTCATTTCTTCTTTATACTCTTCGTGTTATGAGAATTTCGTTTCAGGTTGTGGCGTTTCGAAAAGTTTTTTGATATTCGTCATTTCATCTCTTTGCGTGCGTTCCCAGAAACTGCTTTGACTTACAAATCTTTTCGTATCATTCATTATCTTTGTGTGTTTGCTTTTTATCGCTTTATCATCGCTTATCTTTTCTTTGATATGATATGCAGCACTGGCTACGGTTTTTTTCTCTGCAGAACTAGAAAGTATTTGTGTGGTTCGTTTTTTTCTTCATTATATGGCTTAGCTTTGAACTATTTTTCTTTATTTACACTCGGTAGTATTTGAACGGTGTGCTGCATCTACTTTATGTTCCTTCGTTTTCTATTGTTCCTCTACGCGCTCTATTTGATTATCAACAGGGTTCGAATGTTAGAAATAATGTAGTTGTTGTCCATAAAACGCAATGTTCAATATCGCAGTATGATTTTTCATTTGAATAAATACGTGTGTTTTACGTGGTTCTGTGGGCCATTTTAGATAATGAGAGATATCACGTCGGAAGTAGAGATTGAATACGCTGTCTCGAAATAGCATGGACGAATACAAAAGGACAAAAGATAACCACTGAATTAAAACCTTCCCATTTTTCATTGAATCTGTTCGATTACCTAAGTGTGATGGCGATATGGAGTGGGCAACCATGGCCCAATGTGGTCTTGGTCTGTATGTAGAATGGCTCTCGGCAGCTTACCGATAACAGGATTCATCATCAATTCTTCATAGCTCATCCATCCTCTCAATGTAATTCACGAATATTCTTCCATTCCGCTCAGCACCTCTCTCCCTTTCTCTATGTATATATATTCTTACGACTCGTAGTACTTTGCAGTATCAACGCCATGGTAGGGATGATTCACGAAATTGAAGAGCGGGAAAATTGAGAATTTGAAAACAGCCAATCGGGAATAGCTGGCAGCGATTTTCTGAAGTTCGGGACTCAGCGCCGAAGTGCCATAGATTGGCAGGCCGGCCTTGGCACGTTTCGATAGCTCCTCGAGATCTTTAGCCTGTTCTCGCGCGTTCTCGGTGTATCCAAGGAAGCGGTCTGCAATTTACAAAAAGCATTTTAGCGCCCTAATGTTCGTCGACAATCAAAAAAACCAACATCCACTTGGTGTCCAAGACTTACATGAGCTGCGCTGATAAGCAATCAAGAATCCACCGACGATACCCAAAAATAGCGAAGGAGCAGGACCAAACATAGATCGTCGTTGTCTAGCCGCATACAGGAATCCCTTTATGGTACCCTGGACTCCCCGGCTGATTTGGTTGTACTTATTATAGTCCATTAAACCCACCAGCAGCGGGGCCGAAGCCGTAACGGCAGCCCAGACGCCGATGTCTGAAAATCGGAAATATCGGACTACTCTGCTGATATGCGGATCGGCATCAATAAGCTATAATTAATCATCGGTAATTAGCATCGATATTTAATTAATTGCAACAACAATATTTCGTGGTCGAAGTTCAATGAATACGATTGTATTCACTTACCGGGTAATCTCCTTTAGGGATTACAGGTAGTCCCTCCTCAGACATCCTATCAGTATAAATACAATAATATAAAGTGAGACTATGAATAAATGTCTTTGATATGACCGCCAAACGTTGACTGTGTTTTGTATGTCCGATGTTCGTTATAATATAGATGCTCTCGCAGCCAAAAGTTTGATCTAGACTGTCATTGGCCATTGGACAGTCGCTGCGGCTTGAAAATGAAACTGGGTTGCTAAACCACGAATCTGAGAAGGTTGCAGACTGGTTCGATTAAGTTTTTACCCGGCAGTCGCGCCCCCAGAATTCGGAGAACAGTCGCGTCCGACCTCTTTCATGACCACGGCAAGAAATCCTATCTAGAAATCATGGAAAACCTATTTGGACCTGACGATGACGACTATTTGGATGCCGATGATGAGGCTAATATGGGTTACGGTGCCTCCACGGTCGAAATCGATATTGAAAGTGGTCTGGCTGCGGGAGTCGCAGCAAGATCGCCAACTCCACCATTCGATTTAAATCTCGAAGGGGAATTACAGCGGCCGGTGGTTCCAGTTGCCGAACCTCCGGACGTTGTTGATTTGGGAATAGACAAGGAAGTTGTAATCAAACAAAAGAAAACGCGTGCGAAGCTCGACGTTGAAAGGTGGGGACAACCGTGTCGCACTTTTTGTTCGTGTCGTGGTTCTCTAACATTTTGGTGCAGGTTGCTTTCTGCGGAAGGTCTCATTACAATTAAAAGACGGGCACCGAGAGTCAGGTTTAAAGGAAAGGGATATGAGGTCAGTAGTTGTTGGGCAATTCAATTAATGAAATGTGTGCTGATGTTGGATAGTATCACTATTTAGGACGTCTGCTAGAATGTTACCAAGTATGGGCTCACCAACTATTCCCAAAGGCAAATTTTGAAGATTTTCTGGCAATAACTGAACAACTGGGCCGAAAAAATCAAATGAAAGTCGTAAGAAGACAGTGGATCGATGAATGGAAGCCGGCTCGTACACCGGAGAAAGACAGCGAGTTAGATCTACCACAACAAACAGAGGATGACGTTACTGGTTTCGTTGTTGATGCACGGTCTGATGAGGTCGAAAATAGCGATTTTCCACTACTTGAACGGTCGAAGCCGAACTCTGGCGACATCGACGGTTACTCTACTGTCGCTGGGATGGATCACTCTAATGATGACGATTTATCGCCGGCTGGCAGGACTCGGACTCATTCACACTCAGGCATTGTTGATAGTGTTTCCCCGGCGCAAAATCCAACGCCTCCTCGATCAGACTCTCCATCCGATGACGTCCATCCGCCTACTGATAGCGGGGAGGGCCCACGATCTCCTGTACCTAGCTCTCAACAAAGGCCATTGTTTTTATTTGACGACGACGAGGATGATTTATACGACTAATAGGTTTGGGATTGTTGGTGCATATGTGGAGTTTTATGGTATATAGAATTTGATAAATGTCGAGCCTGGCTTCCTGCAAGAGATCTTTTAGAACCGTGCGCGTAGAGACTTTCTTTATCGCTCACATACAGATCGTATACTTTGGGATGCCTATGACTGATCATCACGCCAGACCGCAAGAGGGAGAGGCTATACGTTGGCCTTATTCGGCGAAGCCAATAATACGACACCTTTAGTGATTCCCCCCTGAAAATTGAAGGGACTAGGTTGGTGAGTTTAAGTCTGTGGCGCTTGACATTTATCTCCGTACGCGTCATCGGAAATAGTGACCAGATTACTCATATTACCCGAGCCTTACTAAGAAGAAATTTTAACTGCATATTTGTCAGATGATACTGTCCTGTGTATCCAATCTGAAAAGCAATGTGTGCGATGTAAGATGCGCGCGCGGTTCATTTTTTCTCTATGCCAGGTAGAAAATAGTCTTCTAAGTCCAGTGACTACAAAACGACTTTCTTGATATTGTTACACTTGCAGCGCTACAAATTTTGACGCCTTTGCAATTGTTATTGACTTATTGTGCCGACAGCCAGCAACCGCCCGGTCCGGTATCTCGGTATTTGCTATTTGACTTGGTAATGGCTACAGGCAAAGAAGCTTCACAAAGGGCACTCGAGCACATCTTCGCTGCAGCCACTTCGGATAACCTGCACCTCAAAGCAAATTATCTCCTTTCGCTGACAGCTTGTGTCTCACGCAGCTCAGTGCCTGCTGCACTTCCCTTTGTTGATAAAATTATTAAATAATGCTACAAAATTCAGAGTATATGTGAACTCCTTGCAAGTTGTGGGTTCAACTACGCGTTGCGTCCAGACTCCGTAACCGAGGCGGGTTACGGGCATTTTGCCAAGGGATCTCATAACCCCGATATCACTCGACCATTACATTCAGTTCCCGCCCCTCTTCAAGAGCTTGTCTACACCATTGGGCAAATCATTCTAAATTATCGTTTTACACGCCCTTCCAAATCTCTCCGGGGAATTAATTCTAGTCCGAGGATTGAGGTCATGACTGACAGGAGATGGTCGTTACCCGCATAAAAGACTGCCAGCGGAGGTCGTCGAAGCCTTCCAACCACCAAACCTTACTGCCAGACCTTATTTTCCGCCCCCTCCGCCTTGTCCTTTGAAAGTATTGTATTAGCGGCCAAACCATTTGCAGTCCGTCTCTGTCATTATACATTGATCCCCATCATCGTTGTCCGTTACTGCTACTCGAGTAATACGTCCTCCTGTATTTTCAGAATCCTTACTCGGCGTTCTTTGGGGTGCTGTGGGTTGTTGAGTTGTCGAGTCGGAACGGTGAAGGTTTTATATCAGTCATCGACGTGGTCGTCGTCAACTCTCCGACAACAGTGATACACTTCAGGCGACGTTATCTGGGAGAAGCAAATGTTTGTAGTGCAAACCACTCATAGCAAAACCGGTCTCAAGCGGCCGGACAGGCCATGCGATTCTTGCCGTCGTCGAAAGAGCAGATGCGTTTTTTCTGAAAATGACTCGGTATGCTTCTTGTGCCGCTTTCACAACTACGAATGCATTTTTAGCGAGAATCCCGCACCGAGAAAGAAACAGAGACGGAATAGCGGTGATTCGGCGGCTAAGGACTCCGGTACTGCAACTCCGGTCACGAAAGAAAAGGATTCGAAAGATTCAAAGGACAAAGATGCAAAGGATAAAGAAAATATCGACACAAAAAACAAAGATATGGCTGGCGCCACTGCATCGGCCTTTACTCCTCCAATAGCGAGTAGTGAAGTTGCTTCTGTGAATAATACTGCTGCCACTAGTTCTCCGCCCGTACCGACGCTGCAGTCCATGTCTGGAGTCTTGACGCTCAACATTCAGCAGGACAAAAAAGACAATGGAGAAGCCACCACTGCAAAGCGCGCACGTGTGACCAGGTATGTGTATATCTAATTGACTATTAATTTTGCCGTAATTAATTTTTGATAGAACTACGTCCCGTAAGGCAAGTAACAGTACACTGCCAACTTCTGACGCAAATTCGACTCCGCCAGCCTCGGCTGCGGCCGCCGTGTCGGCAGCTACCCCGGATTCGCCGTTTCCTGATTATGATTTTCTTCCTCACACACTTCTCAAGAATACGCTCGGTCTGCAATGTAGGCGGTACATTTCCTATATCGGTACGTCGGCGGAGCATGATCCAATTCTAATGAATCACTACTGCTTCGATGCGCGCGATCGAGTGTCCTTGCCGGCTGTTGGCCCGGATTTTCAAACAAAGCGGCAGATTCGACGGGTGCAAAATGACGGTATTAATGGACCATCTCCGAATGGCCAAGTGTCATTTGTGGTGTTTGAGAGCGAGGACCTTTTTAGAACAGGATTTCCGAACCCTTCAGGCAGAGATGACACGATTGGCGGTAATCTGGTTGAAGTGAGAAAGATTCAAGATATAGTTGGCAAGTTTGGAAGACAGTTGGTTGGATTATATTTCAGAATAGTAGGTTGTCCTTTCGTTATTTTATTTTTGTTTTGGGGCGCACACCTATTGACCTTGATCAGGTCCACCCATCCCTTCCAATTTTGCACAAGGAAGAGTTCTTAGAAAAGTACTACCGCAATCCGTCCGAGCTATCGCCTTCACTTCTTGCTGGATTATACGTGTTTGCGATCAATTGGTGGACATATGATCCTGATCTCGTACCATTTCCGCGTCCGCCGCAAGCTTCGCTGGAAGCCCTAGCACAGATTAATTTATATCGTGAAATCGATCGCCCAACACTGTCAACAGTACAGGCGGGAATTCTGTTATTACAGCATCAGACGTTTCGCAACCAAATGACCCGGCCAAGCCATTCGTGGGCTATGCTCAGTGAAGTCGTCGCTGTCGCGCAGGAGGTAGGATTGCACATGGATCCTACTAAATGGGCTATTCCGGAATGGGAGCGAGGACTACGAAAACGTCTAGCGTGGGGCTTGTATATCCAGGACAAGTGGATGGCGCTAACATTTGGACGGCCTTCGCATATTCACAACATCAATTGGACTGTCACGGATCTCGAAGACGACAATTTTCCTGATAACGATAATTTGCTGCTTACGAATGGTGGCAATACGCAGGAAGATGAAGAGGACAGTATAGGTGGCGACGATCCTATTATTGCCGACAGTAGTGATAACAACGGCAGTGTGAACCGCGAGACCGGCAAGGTCATGTACATGCAACTTGTTCATCTCACGCGGATCTTGTCAGACATAATTGACGAATTTCACTCTGCCCGAAGCATGACTGATCAATTTGCTGCCGACGCGTCAGCTACAGCTGCCACGGATCCATCGAATGAAGGTGACCCCAAGACTGATGCAGGCGATAATAACTCGGATGTGTCTCGTATCAAGAGACTTTTGACAAAAGCGCGACCCTTGCAGATTCGACTAAAGGATTGGTTGGAACAGCTGCCAGATTGTTTGCGAATGGAGAACATTACCAGAGGCGAGCTTTCGGCGAGTGGTAATTTACATCTAGGTTATCATGCGGCCCAAATTGCACTTTTCAGGCCAATTCTGTCCGCACTGTCAATGGTAGATCGTCTTAACCCGTCTGCGGCAATGAACGAAATCTATGGGCTCGTTTATCGCTCCGCGTTTGCAGAGTTCGCGTCGGCGGTGGAGTTTGCCAATAATTTGAAGCCGCAGCATATCCAGACGTTCTGGTATGCCGCGTCGAAAAATAATTTCGCAATCATCGCGACGTTTGGCATCATGCTGATGTTGATATCCAGAACAGATGTCGAACGGACTGCTTGTAGCGAGAAGTTAGCCGAATTTCAATGGACATTGAAAGTTAACGTCCGAGGGGCAGAGTTCTTGCAGCATGCAATCCTGTGGGTCGAGGAATTCAAATACTTGCTTAAAAGCGAATTGAGCAAGAAAGGTGGCTCCAGGCAACAATCGAGCCAAACATCGTTGCAGCAGCCGCTCCAACCGCCGCCTCAGCAGCAGCAGACCATGTCTACACAACAACAACAGCAGCAGCAGCAGCAGCAGCTACACCAACTTCCGGTCTCGATGCAGCAAGTTATACCATCGGTACCGCCCGCGCCACACACTCAGCACCCGCTACAACACCTCCAGCAATTACAGCAACAACTGCATATGCAGCGACAGCAGCAACAACAACAGCAGCAACAGCAAATACATATCTCAGGTGGTCATGAAATTTCGTCGCTTTTTGGGGCGGGCAAGCAACAGCAATTCGCTGACAGTAATGTAATCCTGTCGACGTCGCATGGTCCTGGATTACATCCGCAGCAGGTGTCGGCGCCGGTACTGCAACCGTTACAGCCGCAAGGGGTATCTCCGCAACAATACCTCATGCATGGCAACAATCCGATGAGCGACAACGACATATTTTTCACGTCCCTTGCTACCGACGGTCGTTCGCATGTGATTAATCACCACGCGAGCACTAGCATTGACGAACTTGATAATCTTGAAATTTTTAATTTGCGGATGTTGAGTCATCCGTGGATGGAATCATCTACACCGGAGAGTCTTGGCGCTTCCCATGGCGCGTCTGGGAATGACGAGAATAGCGATGGCACGGAAAAGGGGATTCTGCCTTCGGGTAATGGGAATGTAAGTGGAGGCGGTGAGGCAGTATCCGGAAGTACAACTGGTGCACCTGGTGGACAAGATGATGAAGGACATAGAGAAGACGATTGGATATAAATCGATATGATGATCCAGCATAAAATTTTGTGTTTATGGTTCTAATGAAGTTTAATCATTTGTTTTGGAGTTTTGTATATTACCATTCATAAGTTTTGGTTACTTTAGACTGTTTGTATATATGATATTGATCATACTAGTATTTAGTTCATTTAGTTTCATAATTATGTGTCATATTTCTGCGCCTGGGCCGACACACCGGCATCTAGAACTCGGGCGTCAATACCTTTGGCTCCGACAAACACTACATCTCCTTTTACAACAACTGCACAGGCACCCAACGCCAAGATGCCGGTCATGACCTCTGTCGACAATTGGACCACAAGTACATCCGGACTATCGATGCCGGAATCGAAAGCTTTTGTAAAAACTGCTTTTGTTGATGTAAGGGCATGCATGTTAGCGATCGTCTCGAGAGCAGAAATGGAGCTGTTGGGACATTTTTCGAGCGTCATGACCGATTCAGGTGACGACGCCAACTCTATGGCCGTTGACAGGGCAGACCCGGCTTCCTGGCCGGGGACTTTGCGGCCCGGAAGGCCTCCAGTCTTGGCAAATATAGAGTCAACGCAAGAGAGGAATTTCTCATTGGCAGCAGAAGAAAGTGCAACGGCATATCGAATGCCACCTCCTTCGAAACCGCGATAATCAACAGAAATGATTGGACGATCTCTGAAATGCTGGAAAAGAGGTTCCCCAGTCGGATTTGGGATTCTGACGAGCGTTGCCCAGAGCGACCTTGCGTCGAGGACCGAGTGCGCGAGGATAGTGATTGTTGAGGTTGAAGGAGACGGAAGTGTGATTCCAGTTGTCGAAAGGGATCCTTTTGTCGTCAAGTAAGTAGAAACTGAGCCCGGGAGGTTTGGTTCCAGACCGGTCGTGGTGAGGATGTAGGTTGTCTGATTTGCAGCTAGGAGTGCGGAAGGAGACGCGACAGTGCCAAGGTATATTGCGCCTTCGGAAACGATTTGGGCAATGACTGTCGCAGACATGTTGAATTCTGGTGTGCTGGCAAATGGAACGCCGTGGAGGAGGGGCAGGTCACGCGTACCGTCGACATCGACAGTCTTGTCGGCGTCTAACTTGGCCGCTTGAGCAATGGCATTCTCGCGTGGAGTTAGGGAGACGAAATAAGACGGGTCTAAGGAATCGTAGATGCTGGTAATAACTTGAACAACAGACTTTGCCCCAGAAACGTACGACGCGTGTAGCGGATTCAGCGACAGTTCGGGCCACACAGCAGGCGGCTCCAGCTGAGCCAAGGCGTTGGCGGAGTTAGCTTCCGCGATGGATACGATGGCCTTGGAAGTAGAAGCGTAGCCGAGGAGACCGTCATAGGCGCAGAACATGTCCATAGTGGCTGATACGATTGTACCGTTGAAACCACCGGTGCAGTCTTGAAGCACGCAGCACTCGAAACCGTGGTCATTCGCCTCGCGGAAAGTGGTAGCAACGCAGCATCTGCCAACAAATTAGCCTTAGAATATACTTATGCTAAAGGAACATACTCAGCGGTGACACCACAGAAGAGTAAATGCGTGATTCCTCGAGACACCAGGATCTCATGAAGATCGGTGTTATAGAACGAGCCCTTGCCGGGTTTATCTAGCACAACCTCATCCCGTCTCGGCTTGAGCTCATCGACAATATCATGTCCATATGCGCCACGGACTAGTAATCTGCCCATTGGACCCTCATCACCAATGCACAGTACGTGTCGCTTATTAGCATGAAGCTGTCTGTCAAGCTTCGTCGGCGGGCAGTCAGAGAGATCGGGTACGTGTCCCTCCCGAGTGTGCACCACCGTCATTCCAAGATGCCGCGCAGCGCGAAGAGCGTCGAGACAAGGGCCAATGAGGTTGGCGACCTGGGCAAAGATTTCTGGCGACGGGCATTGGACTGCGCCATAGCCGGACGGCAAAACAAAGTCGCGCTGCATGTCGATGATGATCAATGCCGTTCGGCCTGCAGGAAGGGGGAACGGGGCCGGCCGCGCGGATGAGATGGTGAGCGGGCTTGTCACTGTCATTTCGTCCGCCGATGATATGTTGAGCTCCTGCGTTAAGTGGTGAAGCACACTAATTATGTAGTCGTGTTTCGACGTTCTCTGCTGAGACACCCTCGAGTCAAATCCACATCGGCTGTACGTTTATTTGTTGAGGACAAATTACATGCTGGACAGTCCGCCGGAGAAATTCAGGGGTGATCAGTTCCCCTGAGTTCTCGCGCTGGCCGACGGCGGTGATCGCCGATAAGAGCAGCTTATCGGTTCCTGTGCACCAAACGCCTCGACACTTGCGCGCCGCAGGGCCGGTTTTATGAGCGTCACGACCCCACTTCGCAAGGACTAGGTCCCTCACTGATAGGAATAATAGCATTGGAGCATTTATAGTGACCACTGCGATTGCCTGCGGACTTGGATTTGGGCACCCTTTATGTGATATGTGCAATTGGGCATGTCGGTTTTAAATGTGGCGTACCTTATTGCATATATCCAGTGACCGAGAGGAACAAGGCAATTAAAGCTTTACGAGATACAACTAACTCTCCGTATTACAATAATCTATCTGTTCGTAGTAGTAGAGAATACAGGCTCAAGAAATCCTCAGCTATGTCGTTCGACTTAGTAAGGATAGTAGTCATCTCGATCTAGGCAGGCGCCTCAGGCACCAGGGCCGGTAAGTTTTCGTCGAGATGGGCTCAAACTCTGCTTTTGCCCCACAGTTGAGTTGTCCTTGATCCTGATCCTGGTTCCTATAACTCTGGAATTTGTCCACAAGTCAATTGCCCCTCACAAGTATTGTTACGTTCGAAAATAACACACAATGACTTCAGAACCAGCTTATATTGCAATCTCTGCCGCGAAGAAAAAGTCACTTATCGATTCCATCCCGGCAGACTGGCGCGTCGAGGTCCCCACCGATGTTGACAATTTGACCAAGTTTGCTGAAACTTGCGGTGTTCTGACTGACAAAGAGGTCGAGATAACGAGTAACTACGATGCAGTCGGATTGCTTGAGCTGGTGCATAGCGGCGTGTACACGTCGTTGGAAGTCACAGTTGCGTTCTGCAAGGTCGGTTCGATCTCTTTTTGGCGGGCTTTCAAATCTAGAAACTGACAAGTGTATCTAGAGGGCCGCGCTCGCACATCAGGCAATCAATTGCTGCACCGAAATGTTCTTCGAACGAGCATACGAAGTTGCAAAGAAGCAGGACGAATATTTCGCAAAGACCGGCAAGCCTGTCGGCCCTCTCCATGGCCTTCCGATTTCGATTAAGGATTCCTACAACTTGAAAGGTATTGATTCAACCATCGGCATGCCAGCTTATGTGAACATGCCCGAGCCGGCCTCGTCAGCGATTGTCGAGGTTATGGAGAGCCTCGGCGCGATCATGTATGTCAAAACTAATGTACCGCAGTCCATGATGGTCCTGGACACGGAAAATAATTTAATCGGTCCCACTCGCAACGCATACTCAAAGTACATCACAGCAGCCGGCTCATCCGGTGGTGCTGGCGCGATAGTGGCCTTTCGCGGCTCGCTGATTGGGATGGCAACTGATATTGGCGGATCGATTCGTGTGCCTGCGTTCTGCAACGGCTCCTTTGGCATCAAACCTTCGTCTGGTCGTCTGCCGTATCACAATATCAAAGGCTACTGGCCTGATGGAGAAGACGTGACCGGTGTTCTTTGCGTCGACGGTCCAGTTACAACGTCCGCGCGTGATCTCGAACTCATTGTCCGCTCGATCGCAAAGGCTGAGCCATGGCTCGTTGACCCGTCGTGTGCGCGCCTTCCATGGGTCGATCCGGAACCACTTGACCGCCCGCTGCGCGTCGGCGTCATTCGGGGCGTCAAGACCTACGAACCAATTACGTCAATCTACGCGTCCTTCATCGACAAAGTCTCGACGGCCGGTCATGAGCTCATCGACATGGAACTCCTGTACGGTGACGAACTATCCGACTTGGCGACCGCGTTCTTCAAAGCCGACGGCGGTGAGTTCTTGCAAAAAATCTGCGCCAAGTCCGGCGAGCCTCTGACTGATGCTGTCGCGGATGGTGGACTGTACCCTTGCGAGCCCATCGACCTTATCCGATTTTGGGCTCTCAGTCATAAGCGTGCGACCAAGCAGCATGAGTGGTTGCAATACTGGCTTGACACTGCAACAAAGACCAAGGATGGCAAGCCTGTCGACGTGATCCTACTTCCCGCCCAACCACAGCTTCCGCGACCAAAGGAACCGTTAACCAGCAACACAGTGATTTTGGCATGGAACACACTCGATTACCCTGCTGCCATCTTCCCGGTCGAGACAATTGATTTAAGCAAGAAGAAGTACACGTTTGAGTTCCCTTCACCCGTGACAGAGGCAGAGCATCGGCTGGAGGCCCTTTTCCCTGATGACAGAACGAAGGCATATCAGGGATTTCCTGTCGGCCTTCAGCTCGTAGGTCGGAAGCAGGATGAGGCTGGGTTACTACAGGCTGTTAAGATTTTGGAAGCATTGGCGGAGAAGTAATGTATATATAATCATTCTAGCATTCTTTGTATTATTAATGAAGTGGCCATCTGAATGCATGATGGTCACGCATAATGTAAGGATTCCCCGCGACAGAACAGGATAGCTCAGTTGCCGAAAGCCATTAGCAGAAGTCTCTTAAATCCGCGTGTAACTAGATCTTTATTTCTTGAATACTCTGAATACGCCACCTTCAGCATTGGCTCAGTTGGCGTCTGCCAAGTAGTTTGCAACCGACTCTAGGATATTATTTCGTAATAGAGCACAGTACTGCATACCCAAATGCCGAGAATTCCGGTGTACAGGAACAAAGCCCCTAAATGCAAGCCAGAGCGAACTGACCACAGACAAGTCCACACAGCCACAACCTTATCACCAAATGTTCGAAATAGGAAATCCGCCGCGCTGTTTTGCCAGAAATGGAATGCACCGCCATAGCACGTATAAACCTTATCTAATCGGAGGTGGTCCCTAGGAGTTTTAGTTAGGGTCTCCACTGATAACAGATCGCTAATATTGAATGGTCGTCCAAATCAACAACCAATAAATTCCAACAATGTAACATTTGCGCGTTACAAAGGAAAAGAATGTTGTGCAACGCATTGGCATTGACAGCCGAAGGGTGCATGACAGGAGAACGCCTTCGTAACGCCTCCGAGGCCATTGCAGAAGGCGCCACAAAGCATGCGCAAAGAAAAGTAAAATAACTTGGCAGCGCTACAATTACTTCGGTTATCGATGTCCGTTCGCAACATACGCGTGTTATGGACACTGGAATTGGACGTCGGATTTAGATTAGACATTGCGCGTTTCTGGAAGAGCCGGATTTGTTGTCGCCCGACTCTTTCTATTAAGTGTTTTACTGTAATGTGCACGCCGCCGTTGAGCGCGCGGGCTCCCGCCGGCCAAGGCGTGCTGGAAAGTATAAGGTTGGTTGTAAACGCATGGAAAAAGAAATGCATTACGGTGGTGGCGGCAAATGCTATGGTCCGGCGGTCATACAATGCAAAAGGTGATACGATACGGCGTTTAAAGTTCTCGCTGATTTTGGAGACCCCTAAATGTGTTAGCGTCAACTCGCCTAAGTCAATACCCTTTTGAACACCGCTACTAGTCTGCTGCTGGCTTATCGATTTGGGATTCACCTCCGGGTTGGATCGCTGTTAGCGCGATGACTCCTGCGTTTGTTTTTAGAGCATAACTTATCCTTATCTATCATGTGTCCATCTATCTCCTTATCCCCGCCGACGGTGACCAGAAGTCGACCGGATGGCACACACCTATCTCCTGACGTTTTGCCGACCTTAAAGCGCTGCTGGACCCTCCGTCTCTGAGTCTGCAGTCCTGATCGCTTAGTTTTCATTACTGTCTCGACACTATGACACTTCGAAGCAGATTAGATCGCATCAGCGCCGAAGTGAAGGCCAAAGCGACTTCTCGGTCTGCTTGGGTCCTGCCAAAGCAACCCTCGTCCTTTGCTCCGTCCGACACTTGGACAAACAAGGACAACGATGTAACGCCAGTTGAACGCCGGACCTGGACGGCGTTTACTATCCTGGGCTTCTGGTTTTCGGATGCGCTTAATATGCAGGGTTGGGAGGCTCCTTCCTCCATCATCGCCGTCGGGTTGACTTGGCGCGAGGCCATTCTATGCAATTGTCTTGGCATGATAATTGTCGCGATTCCTATGATGTTCAATGGTGCAATCGGTGCGAATTTACATGTGCCGTATCCGGTTGCTGCGCGGAGTGGGTTCGGCTTCCATTTTGCAAAGTTCGCTGTCATCGTGCGATTTGTAACCGCGCTCTTCTGGCATTCAATCCAAACATTCTCCGGCTCGTTCGCGCTCACAAACTGCATTTCCGCAATCTGGCCATCGTACCTTAATATCCCGAATCACATTCCCGCCAGCATGGGTGTGACGACCCAGCAAATGGCGTCTCACGTCCTGTTCTGGTGCATACAGTTACCGGTTCTCCTCATCCCGCCGCACAAGCTTCGCTGGTTCTTCATATTCAAGGCAATCGTTGTGACCGCGAGCTCGATCGGAGTTGCTGCTGGTATGGTCAAGTACGCGTCCTCGGTTGGTGACATCTGGGCCCAGGAGCCACTTGTTCATGGATCGCAGCGAGCATGGCTGATCATGACTTGCATGATGTCTTCTGCCGGCGGTTGGGCTACCATGGCCACAAATATTCCTGACTTTACTCGCTACATGCGCGGTACAAAGGGCCAGTATTGGCAAGGTCTTTTCCTTCCTGTCATCAGCACTTTCCTCGCGGTCATGGCTATCATCGCCACGTCCGCTGGCAAGGTTGTGTACGGTCAATACATTTGGGATCCTTCAGTCCTAGCGTCAATGTGGACCGGTCCCAAAGGCCGGACTGCTCGGTTCTTTGTCGGCTTTGCCTGGGTTGTTGGCCAGATCGGAACGTACGTTACGCCATTGTTGGGGATTTATAATCAATCACTTACTGACTTTTGCACACAGTAACCTGTCGGCAAATGTTATCACTGCTGCCAATGATTTGACTTCGCTCTTTCCGAAATACATCAACATTCGTCGTGGTGCCATCATTGTTACCGTTATCGGCGGTTGGGTCATGCAGCCGTGGAAGATCATCAACTCCGCGTCCTCCCTCCTCACTTTCATGGCGGGCTTAGCCATATTCCTTGCGCCGGTAGCTGGAATATTAGCGTCAGATTACTGGATCGTCAAGCGCCGCAAGGTCGACGTGCCCGCGCTTTACGACCCGCATGGCCGATACAGGTACTGGTACGGAATCAACTGGCGGGCACTTGTCGCGTTCATGATCTCTCTCGGTCCAAACTTGCCGGGTCTGGCAAACTCCGTCACGCCGTCCTTGGGACTCCAAGGTGGCATCGTGCATTTATGGGATGTCAATTACCTCTACGGCTTCTGGGTCACCGTCTTTGTCTACGTGTCGCTAAGTCTAATTTTCCCAGCCAAGGAGACGTATGTGCCGGAGATGATATCAGGCGATGTTTGGGTCGGCAGTGCGCCATATGGAGAGAGTGACCTTATCGATAGCGTAGGTGAACATGACAGCCTGGACACTAGTGAGGAAAAGAAACGACTCGAGGTCGAGACAGAGAAGTTTTAGATTTTCCAGGGGTTATCATTGGGATCCTACCCACTTCACTATTCCTCTTTGGGACTAGCTCACACATCAGCAGATTGATTCTACGTCTTATTTTCACACCTGTCATCTATTGTTTGTAATTAATTATTTTTGGGTTTTGGCCGGTGGTGCTTGGTTAGATTAGATTGTACAGTACGGCATTCGATAAAGCAGGTTAATAAGGCAGGTTAACGGCAAAATTTATTCCCTTTCCTAATTAAGATCACTACATCTAACATCCAACATTAAATTCATTAACGAACCCCACCAACCCCCCTCATAAAACATCCACCAACCCCGTTGATCAACACTTACAAAAGACGCCTCTCTAAATCCCGATACCCTATATACAATCAATATTTGGATCATTAGACAGCCGTCGAATTCGTAACAGGGTCATAAAACTTGGCATGACAGCATCTTAAATAAACCGAGTTGTCGATAACCAACCAACTATTAAAACCAACCACACCACCAGACCAATATCCGATACCAGAGTACCACAAATGAACATCAACTGGACACAACCGTGCCAGTGCAGTCTATGACCTGTCTAAAAACCAAAATAACAAGAGGAAAAATATGACAAAAAAGAACATATCAAACAACCTGGTCCGGTGTTAATTGATTGGGAGAATCGGTGGTCTCAGCCGATAACAACGCCGTATCTTCGCCAGCCTCGACATCAGACTCTTGTACGGCTACGGTGCTCTTCAGATCGTCAACTTCGACATTCATTTCCTTCGCCTTGCGATTTTCAAGTCGCTTCTTGCGCCAGTAATAGATGTATTGAGCAAGGATGCCGAAATTAAGAACTGTCTGGCAAGTGCCGCCAATCTTGTAGTAGTATGCCTGGTTGTCAATGTAGTAGAAGATCGTCTTCACAAAGTCGCCGGATACCCAAGCGAACAAAAGGGTGAATCTGAATCCCGCGAGTGAATGCCGCGTGTAATTGAGGAGCAATTGAGGTAGCGGGAGAACGGCTTCGAATGCAACGGCCACGCGAGCGATAATCTCAAACCAGGTGTCGAATGCCGTTAGAGACAACTGAAGTATGCCAACAATGGCCATAAAGATGGCAATGCACTATTCCACTAGTAAGTTACAGTTCGTCACATTTGGAAGCCAACTCCCAAGATCTGGAATTATCACGTGACATAGATAAACAACGCAGTAAGGAAATTTGATAACGTACGAGATAAAATTTCCAATCGCTCTTCCATTGCCAGAAGAACATTGGTCTTTTAAACGGAATAAAGACATCCTCCATAGATTTTGATCGTCGCCAGACAGCGGGCATGTACATGAGAGCCAATTTGAGATAGATAAGCTGGACCACCAGCATGGAAACCGACTGCAGGAAAATTGGAAGTTCGAGGGGCCGTCCCAGCCAGTAATATATTCTGAGCGTCGATACTGCTATCAGCAGGCCGGATGTGTCAAGGGCGAATCCCTCAGAAGACTTCCGCCGCCAGACGTAGAACATTTGATCGGCATATGAGGTCACGGGCGAGATAGCCAGGAAGGCCGCGATAATGTAGTTGAGCGGGATTCCGAGAATCTTGATATCGTCGGTTGCACCCGAAGACATGGCTACCTGTATTTCCGACACTCGGGAAGATGCCAAACGCAGGCAGGCAGGAAGAAAGGAGGTGAGAAAAGTGTAGTGAGGATAAGTTTGGCAGAGCGATAGCAAGTGCCTTTTTTATTGTGGCAGGCCGGCCAACGCGGCACTTACAAAACCCAAACCACACACTCGCACTTATAGCGCAGGAGCAGCCATGCTCACTGCGGCTGCGCATTTACGCTTTGAACTGTCGCGCGGCGCGGTCCGGATCCTCAACGGATCGCCCGACAGGACCGACGACGTCATCAGACCTAAGAATCCGCCTCTTCCTGCATCTGCAAAAATGGCAATTTTTTTGATTTTTGCCACTCCCAGTCATCTGCCAATGGTGGCAGCATTCGTGATTCGTCTACGGACTCACTCAGCACTTCTTTACGGTTCGGTTGCTGACAGGAACCAGAACGGAGAGTGTGTGCTGTTATCGCGAACAAAGATAGCACCCTAACCGCGGGTCAGGGGGATGGCGATCATCAATGAGACGAAAACTGTACTTGTCTGTCATCTGTCATCACAGTACTGGTTCCACGTATCATATACGTTATATGACATGATACAATCTGAAATCCATCTCTTTGTGTACATTTGCCGACAGCATGACAGACCACAGATGCTCGTAAATGATCCTACTTATACACTGAGACCAATCAGCAGCGTTGAAACGCTTTTTTTGTCAAAAGGGCAAACGCTACAGAATGTGAACCCTAAAACCCGGTTCAACGCCTGGATGTGGATTGGAATCATACATTCATCTACATTTGTACATCTTGTAACAAGTTTTGATTAACCCCAAGTGTCACGAAGCAGCCTGCTGCTGTCGATGCTGACCACCAGCACTACCACCGCCGCCGCCTAATCTGTCCAGGACCGACTTTGCCACCGCATCGACAGCCCCTCTGGGCCGTAGCAAACTCGGCCCTTCAGCTTTGGTCTCTTGCACCCTAAACAGCACCACTTTTGTACCCCGCCACACGCCCATCCCACTGCCTGCACCAGTGACAGACGCGCTCGCGACACCGGTCACTGAGGCAATACCTGACCTCGTGTCGCTGCCGACAACTTCATGCATAACGAAGATTGCGCTCCATAAAACAGAGTAGTACCACCCTTTTGCGGCAACTGTCCATTCAAAGGCGATCGGCTCGCGAAATTCTCGCGCGTACGATTCCGGAAGCACTGCTTCGTCGTCCAAGTGTCTTAATGCGGCCAAGATCTCAGCGTCCCGCGCTGGAGAATCATTTCGCGCTCGTCGGGTTGGCGAGGTAGTTGCGCTCGAGGACGCGGATTGCAATGGCGGCAGCATGTTCAATCGCGGGATATGCGTAGGCAGGACATCTAATAGGTGCAATATGATATTTATGTGAAGCTTAGGATGCCACGACTCAAACCATGCTTGCGTAGGCTTGAACGGTTCTGCGTCCTGGGAAGATTGTCTTGATTCCTTGGATCCATCACCCTCGGTGGACGCTTTGCCCTTGCCTTTATCTTTATTTCGAGCATAATCAGGCTGCGCATCTGCACCCGGTGAGTCATCCGCAGCATCGTCCGCGTTAAATATGATGACAACATCATCCTTGCGATCGGTAACTCCGGCTCCAGATGTCGACCGTCGCTGAAGTCTCACATCCTCCATGCACCGCTCAAATGTCAAATCTCTCAGTGCTTCAAACCGTCTTTGTGCTCTTATGATAATGTACAGTAAATTCGCATTCGCTTGGTGGTTGTTGTTAGCAATCATTCCGTTCATGGCCAATAACAATTTGTCGGCCAACACGTGGTTGGTTTCATTCGTTGCCAGGAATGACGGGGTCGAGAGGGTGGAGAAAAGGTGGATTAGACGTGTGCACGTTAGTCGCCCGATATTCACAATGTGCGGTGACAGGTTTATTTGGATATCAAGAAGAGAAGGATAGAGGGCTGACAGCCGCCCTTTGCTGTTTGTAATCAGACTGTAGATCGAGAGCAGGAGGTAGTCTGCGTACGTCCCACCACCACCTGCTGCTGCGGAGATTGAGTCCCATCCAGCGATGCGCATGGACGGTGGTAACGCATTATGGGAATCAAAAGGCTTATTGAGACGCACGCAGAATACCGAGTCACAAGATATCGTCTGCAACACGTAGACACAAAGTCTGACCAATCCTACCCGCGAAACGTCAAGCCGATAAGCGTGCGCGTAGTAGAGAAATAGTACCACGAAATCATGGATCCTATCGGACGAAATTATATAATTTCGAAACCGCTGTTTCATTAGCTTCGGTGGGAATTATTCCAACTCTAACTTGAACCTTACGCTATTGTGTCTTATCAACTCCCAAAAGAGCATAACCAGCTCTGGTGCCCATTCGACTTGCTTCTGGCTACCCGGCAAATATGCCGCACTGGCTTGCATGGGTTGATTCAGTAATCTCGACATTCCATCAGCAAGGAATTGTAGATCCTGAATCCTGTGTAGTCGCGCCAAATAAAATCGGTACCAATTCTTGTGGTGCTTGTGTGAAGTGTTCTGTGATGTCCGTCCAGGCGGAGTCGTCAACCCGTCCGCCTCTTCGGGAATGTTGATTCCTAGAGCTGCGAGATCTTCATCTTCTGGAACCGAATATGTTGCAAGCACTATCAACAGCTGTATGGCATACGTGACAAGCAACTGTCGTGGATCAGAGAAGACAACATGATTGTATGGTACCCTCCAACCAGGGTTATATTTCATTGCCGTGTTGAGCAAGGAACATAGCATTCCCAAAACCACCCGCTTATCGGGGTTGCATACAAGATAACTCGTGAACCTGATACCTTGGATTGGCAAGACATTGCCTGGGTAGTACATTGCTTGTGATACGAGTGTCAATATCGTCTTGAGTGTCTCAATCTTGTTAGATTCGAACTGATTTGTCGTGCCAATTGGTGTAGTACTTCCTATGCCAGTCTCCCAGATGACATAGGCAACCGTGGTTGGCAGGCCCTGGCTTAACGGAATCGCAAAACCAGGTAGAAACAGAAAATCAGTAAGCGTATCAATAAGTGCCGCACCCAGCGGCCGATCATCTGCGTCATCGTCTTCTGTCGCTCCAGTTATTGTCGAATCCCCGCCAACTGCGGCATCGGCACCCCAGAATAGGTCTTGCTGCCAGCTCTCCAATTCCGGTTTCTCGTAAATGAACGGCATGATGCGTGTTATAATCCGCATGCAGTTTAGTGTTTCCTTCGTCGCGCGTGCTGCTGACAGTGCTTGGTCTGCTTGGCCTTCGTCTATCGAACCAGGAGCAGAGCCTGGAATTGTTTGTTGTGCGGCAGGCGCGTAATGTATCTGAGAATGGCGAAGAAGATAAACCAATCGCGATATCGAACTGACCAGCAAACTTTCGAGATTTACTAGGGCCGTATCTCGGGTACGACGGATATCAGATGAAGAGACAAGGGAGAATATATCATCTGCTGATTCGGGAAGCTCCCAGAACTTCATATCCACGTTAGCGTCTGCAATACATTCTAGTCCGGGGGCCATTATTCGTCAGGGCATTCCCCAATACTGACACATGTCCACCGCAATACATGAGATGTAATTACCTGAGCCCAAAAGGGGTCTGTCGGTGAGATATTCTGTTCCTCGAATAACCGAAAGACGGACTGTTTGAACGACAACTTCGAACTAGATGCGCCCATTTTTGTTTCTTCGCCACTCTTCTTCGATACACTAGATTGTCGGATGCTGTCTTTGTTTCAGTCTATGATGATGCTGCTGCTTCTCTGTTACTCGAGCGGCTTCACCACAAAACCCTGACATCCTGACGTACGAGGAAGTACGATGACGACCACAACGTGTGACTCGTCTGTGATCTGCGTGAGTGGCCCTCTATCGCCACATTATATTAATTTCTAGAATGCAACCTTGTTAAGGTTTCGTTTCGGCTGTCAAGATGGCATTCCATAAACTTAGATTTTATTGGGAAATCAGAATAACCTCCCTGTCAATGTATTCTCTAGCATTCAACATGTAAACGTTAATTAGCCCTCTTTATAGCGCCCACATGTGCTGACCTTCTTTCGTAT
Source organism: Lipomyces sp. NRRL Y-11553 (assembly GCA_003705905.2). Classification (NCBI taxonomy): domain Eukaryota; kingdom Fungi; phylum Ascomycota; class Lipomycetes; order Lipomycetales; family Lipomycetaceae; genus Lipomyces; species Lipomyces sp. NRRL Y-11553. The sequence goes on along the minus strand of PPJW02000030.1, from coordinate 129,348 downwards.
GATGGGCTGGCGTACGGAACATTGTGACGATTCAATAACCAATGTTCGCTTGATGACAAGTCGAGACTTAGACTGAATGATTTAGACAAAGCAGACCGGCACAGTCGCAAAGATTAATTCTGGCTAGAGTTTTAGTCAACCTGCAATCCGAGTTGTCACATTAGAGCCCTGCCACTTTTGCCTATGGAGAGCGCAACAAGACAGATTGAGCAAGCTCGGTTTTCTGCCAGGTCAGCGACTGCGGCCGACGGCACAGCAAAGCGTGTCCCCCAGGCAGTAGGACACAGGGGGTAAGTATATAAAGTGAAAGTCGAGGTGAATCAACAAAGAGTAACAATAGCTTCATTGGCACAAGATTTTCGGCAAGGTATGCGGAGAATACGTTGTCTGCACTTCAGGCTGCTATAGACGGTGGCGCAGACGCAATTGAGACAGGTACAAACTACGGCATTTGTATACGGGGACGAGAATAAGGCACTGACATCATCCGCTAATAGATGTGCACATGTCGTCCGATGGCGTGATAGTCATATCCCACGATCCTTCAACAAAGCGCGTCTTTGGCAACAATGGAGGTCTCATCAAGAATCGGCCGTATTTTGGAGACCTTGACAAGTTGGTTACGGTGCGCCCTCCACATGAAAAGATGCCATTACTGAGAGACGTACTCCAGATGTTTGTATCGGATGTGAAGTTTGAAGCGAAATGGCTGGTTATCGACGTCAAGGCAGATAATGATGTCGACATTATTGAGGGTATCGCGAAGACTATGAAGGAGATCAAAGACGATTTCGCATTCTGGAACATTCGCATTGTGTTGGGGATTTGGACGGTATGTATTGGCAAGGTTATGGCTGCCACGTAACGCCTACTCACAAGCGTAGGTCAAGTATTTGCTGTACTGCGAAAAATACCTTCCACATACACCAATCATGCACATCGGTGTCAGCGTATGGTATGCCCGTAAATTCCTTGAGGTACCAACATTGGTAGGATTCAGTATTCTACTTGCCACTTTATATTCGACAGAAGGATACGCGCTTATACGTGAATCGCGAGCTGCCGCCAAAGCGATGTATGTGTGGACCGTCAACCCAGATGAGACCATGCGAATGTGCCTGGCGTTACAGGTCGATGCGGTCTTGACAGATAATCCGGTACGATTTGCCGAATTGCGAACTGACTATCTCCATAGAAAAACAGATGGAAAGGAAATCGAAGATAATCTTGAAAGTGCGGTTGAGAACGTGTTGACGCTCGGTACTAAAACTAGATTATATGCTTTTGGACTTCTAGTTAAGAGTATTGGTCCGATAATTAGAATCATGTATATGTAAGCCTCGGTCCTGTATATTGAATCAAGCAGGAATCTATATAATACAACAAAGATCACCAATTTAACTATTTAAGATGGACGATCCTGTTTAACGCACTATGAATTAGTAATCGCGTTGACTACTCAGACACCACATGACGGTCCAACTTTAAAACAAAGAACGCCTCATGAACTAGAACGAACTAAGCGAAGTTTCTGAACTATCCGCCGTTCCGATGACGCCGTCCAGTCGTTCTTGATATTCGTGCAACGTATTGACCGCACTCTTACGTCGACTGCGGGCTTCCGGGTTCTCATGAGTATCAATCTCGTCAAGAGCGAAAAGTCGTTGCAGGATTAACCTTGACAAAGAGTTAGTTAAAGAAGCACCAGTTAAAAGCCGGTTGACTCTAGAACATACTCAGAAAGAATGCGATGCTTTTCCCTCTTATCAGACAAATCCCCAGGCGGGGAAGCAACAAATTGGTCAATCATAGGGACCAACTCTGCAGATGCAGCTTTCAACACATTATCTATCCGCTCTATAGGATCTGTTGGTACAGTGGTCTTGGCCTCTTGGGGCGGAACCGCCTTCGATTCGTTTCCCTTCCAATGCTTGGAAATTATTGCAAGCACTCGCGCTCCCGAGGCAATCTTTAGGTTCACAAGCTTATCTTTGTCATTTAGAAGCTTTTTGCCACCAAAGACTAAGATGATATCGTCTTTTCGATGTCCTAGAAATCGAGCAGTTGTTGCACGGACATCACCAACGGTAGCATTGCCCTTGGCAATATCTCCTGGGCTGGAAAAATCAACTCTAAGAAACTGTTTACCATGTTTGACTAATATATGATCGGGCTTCAAGTCGTCCGCGTGCCGGTTTAAGTTGGGATCGCTGTTATGCTGCTGGGCGCTTGAAGGCTTGTCCTGGTCAGGTGCGCCATACCCAAAGAATCGTCGCATAACGAGACTACCAATAACGACACCAGATGCTGCTGCAACCGCTGCGTATGAAAGACCTCTAGGAGAATAATTCTGCGTGAGGGAGCGCAGCCACGGCAAATCCGACGAGAACTTGTGCAAAAATTGGGCAGGGGGCCCGCTTGTCAGCACTGCTGGAATTTGGTCCACTATTCGTTGAAACGAGTTAATGAGTATGGCTGATTTTCCCGAAATAATCGTTGGTGTCGCAGTATCAGAAGATACCGGGACCGTTGAAGAGGACGACAACGTCGCAGGGATAAACCGAGAGACGTCAGTTAGGACGACGTCGGACAAGGAGGCGTACGTAAGTGGCGTAAACAAGACAGATACGACCGGATCATACAACAGCAGATTTTTACCTATTATTGCGGCTGTACTTTGAGTCCTGGTTGTCCAAGGCGAGTTTAAATTATCTTCGAGCAGAGTCGATGTTGGTGGCTACCAATAGATTCGAAAGACAGTGCCACAAGTGTTCACCAGATAGGCTTCGGAGCCGCACGACATTTTTGGTTGGAAAGAGGGTAATTAAACTAAGGGCAAACTAACGGGAGATATTATTAATAATTATCGGGATTAGGTGGAGCCGGGGAATTGATCAAAACAGCTCCTTGGCAAGTTAACATCACTCATTAGTTACTTAGATCTCGGCGATTTAACACTCCTACTCGGGAACCGCCGTTGTTCTTACACCCAGTTTGCTACTTCCGACGAGCAGACAGTCGTGGCCGATTACCAAGATCCCTGGTTGAAATTAGTACCTGCTCCGCTCTAATTCCATCAGCTGGACATTCTCTATGACGAATTCACTAATTACTCCTCTTACAAAGAGGTATGGACCGTCCATCCCTACTTACTTCTCGGGTATGCAGTTCTGAATTATGTAACTCTCAATCATTACCGGGCAGCAGTACGCCTGCGTGGATAAGCCAGTTGCTAACGATGACTGCTGCAGGAAGTCCACTCAATCGCGTATCTTTCCTGCGTGACAATTACGCCTTCCTTTCGAAAGCTCTTACCAACCCTACAACTCGGTTTCTACCGATGGAGGGTCTTGAACCGTCAACCTTCCCTGACACTGGTCTCTTGAGCACCTTGGTGTACGAGGACGTTAAAGATGCAATTGGAAACCCGTTTGAAAAGCCAGAGCCGGAAGCAATAGCGGCCTGGGATTCTTCTAAGGTATCTTGCTGCCCCAGATATTTAAATAGGCGTCGTGATGAAAGTGTGCAGTTGTATCTTTTAGCGGACGCAATGCTAACTGCGCGAGCTTTTCAGGAGCAACCTCTTCTAATTTTCTTGGGTATCGATGAATCCAAAGTGGGTTGTGTGACGTATGACGAATATAGTGGTCAGGCGTACTTTGCCTTGGACGTTACTGTCCCGGCGGATCCAACAACACCATATGCGACCAATCTTACCGATATACAGAAAAAAGTCGAGGAGTCAAAAGCGGCCTTCAGTCCCGTCCGCATAAACTTTATGCTCAACTACTCTGAAGCCGCAATTTACGCGCAAGCGCGATCTTATATGGACTGGAATCGTCGAAATCCATTCTGTGCTGGCTGTGGCGCTCGGACAATGGCGGTTAATGGTGGTGCAAAGCGTGTTTGCCCTCCAACTGATGGTGGTGTCACCAAAGTTCCCTGTCCCTCGCGAGGCGTCGTCACCAATATTGCTTTCCCGCGCTCAGACCCAACCATCATTGTTGCCGTTGTCAATGCTGCCGGTGATCGGTTGTTACTTGGTCGAAACAAGCGATTTCCTGTGGGCTTTTACTCGTGCTTGGCTGGGTTCTGTGAACCGGGTGAAAGTATTGAAGAAGCTGTTCGAAGAGAGGTGTGGGAAGAAAGTGGGGTTAAACTTGGCAAGGTTGCCATCTACGCAAGTCAGCCTTGGCCCTACCCTGCAAGTTTGATGATCGGAGCGATTGCAGAAGCATTACCTGATGGAGAGAATATTCATTTAGAGCACGATCCTGAGTTGGGAGGTAAGCAACTTCAACCTCTGTTCTTTGTCAAATTAGACTGCTGATACGATACTACAGACGCTCAATGGTTCCCATTCAGTGTCGTTAGAGATGCATTGACAGTGGCGGAGCGGAAGAGCAATGTGCTCGATATGGAAGAGCCGACGGAAGCACCGATTAAGGTCCCACCAAGTAAAGCTATCGCACATAGCCTTATGCGTGCAGTCGTATTTGAAAATGCTCATTTACCTAAAATTTGAACTGATTATAAGTTGAGTTGCTGGACGGACCTAGATATGTTAGATACAATCATGTATGACAGCTTTGAGCTGGTATATTATTCTCGAGTTAGACTATGTCGTGCATACGTTGCGTGTAATTTGGTAGGCCGTGACCTTAATAAGTTTGCATGGGTTTATCTTGGGTAATAGAATGTCTGCTGTACCTCAACCGCAGAGCGCTGCCATTTGCATTCCTTCTCCAGTACCAAGGAGTTTAACTAGTTTTGGTATCTTCCAAAATCTGCAACTATCTACTATTCGGTGGTAAATGTCTACTTTCGTTGCTATTGCTGATGCTGGAGATTAATATTTAATTTAAATCTCAGCATCCCATTATACTAACCCTAAACCACAATGTTGGCAGTCGCTAATTTTTGGTCCACACATGAAGCATTTTATTTAGCTTGGAAACAGCAACGACCAATTGTGGAGTCTCAGCGCAGCTAAAACGGTGGATTTGAAGGAGGAACATTGGCAGGTAGCCACCAAATACTATGCCTCACGTCACCATATTCGGATCGCTCAATTATGACCTCGTCGTCACTACAGAAAGGGTGCCCAAGGGAGGAGAGACAATAAAATGCGACTCTTTTGCGACGCACTGTGGTGGCAAGGGTGCAAACCAGGCACTTGCTGTCCGAAGACTGAGTAATCCGAAAACTGTCGGCGTTCGAATGGTTGGTCGTGTAGGACAGGACGCATTTGGACAGCAACTGAAGGCCGGATTGGCGCAGGCAGGTACGGATATTTCGCAGGTCGAAGAAGTGCCTGGAGAATCGGGTGTTGCTGTCATCCTGGTGAGTTGGAGTTGTATTACATGTTGTGGGACAGCATCGACAGTTAACATTATTAAGGTCGAGCGAAACGGCGAGAATCGAATTCTGGTCAATGCTGGGGCCAACGGAACGTATACACCTCAAGATGTCAATATAGACTTCTTTGTCGTCGACGGCAAGGGTCTGACCGACTATCTTGTCATCCAGAATGAATTACCTACGCCTGTTGTTCTGCGGGCCATTGAAGTCGCTTCTGATAAAGGCCTTAAGATAGTGTACAATCCGTCGCCCATGGAGCGGTCGATAGTGACTCCACGGGTGATTTCCCAAATATCTTATCTTGTGGTGAATGAATCGGAGCTTGCAGCACTGTTACAGCAGGATCTCACCGTAACCGATTTGACGGACCACGATGCGCTCATTGGACGCGTCGAAGAATTTCGTGCAAAGTATGACTTTAAAGGCACTCTCGTAACTACATTTGGTGGACATGGAACAGCCTATTCTACGCACGGTGCAGAGGCTGTGTTTGTGAAACCATTTAAAGCGGAGAAAGTAGTTGATACCACTGGTGCCGGGGATAGCTTTCTCGGTGCTTTTGTAGGAGCTCTGGCGGACGGTAGATCCGTCCCAGACGCAGTAAAATGGGGAGCAGCAGCTGGATCTTTGGCCGTTGGTAGACAAGGAGCGGCAGATAGCATTCCGATGCTAGAAGAGGCGCAAGCAGTAGTCGAAAGCATGGAAGCGCAAAAGAGATAGATTAGTATAATAGAGAATATAGAAGATTTCAGACAAATTGTTATTTCTACACTGCACCGGTAAATAATAATATACCGTGTAAGTCCGAGCAGTGAGCTTTTAGGTTGAAAAGTGCAAACGTGATATTTGTTCCATAAGTGTTTCCTAATTGGGCGAATATTCCACCTCCGCCGTTGGGACTTAGGGAGCTACTCCACCGCTGAACATCGAGGTCATTCAACACGTTCTGGCAATCTTGAATAGCACAAGCCGATATTCAGAGACGATACAATGGTCTCTACAGTCTCTAAGGCGCGTCCTCCGGGGGTCAACAACACTCACCGGCCGGCTAATGGCTCAGCTACGAAGACTAAACCGGGAGCTGTGAACACGAGCGCGGTGAAGACATCGAACAAAATGTCAGGGCCAACATCGACCGCGCAGGCTCCTGCCAACGTCAAGAAAATAAAGCTCACGCAGAAAAATAGTGCCATTCCTAATGGGACGAGTAGTCCGACCCCCAATCATTTAGCGATGCGAAAGCCTGCACCAGTGGGCGTGACGGCGAAGAGTCAATTGAGTAACAGTTCTATGTCGTCTGCACAAGTGAATGCGAGTTCAAACTCGACTGTGAGAAATCATATAATTGATGACGAAGCATTTTATAAGGCTGGAGGGAAGCGACCGTCTCTTGCTGATTATAAGTTTGGTGAGTGGTGGATACTCGTGCACTGTCAATGGTCTTAGGTGATCTAACGGACATCAGCTGAGACAAGCGAGGAGATTCTACAAAAGTACAAAGCCTTTCCGCCAAGTATAGAATTTCATATGCACCCTACTCATTATCGGTTTGGCAACCAGGTATATACGCTTTTCTGGCTGACGTCGATTGGAGTTGGACTATGGTATTGATTTGAGTCAACAGGATGCTATCATCCCCAAGAACAGCCCGCTCATAAAGGTACGACCAGCTGACATTAAGTTTCAATTGCATACTAAATTATTAGAACTTCTTGGAACTCGTCAAACTAGAGCAGATTCCCCCAGCTGCCGTGGAAGCTTTCAAAGAGGCTGGCGTGCAATATTACGAAGGTATAGTGTCCATGACGTGGGCCGGTACTTACTTACCCGTCCACTAATACGTGTTGCAGGTTGCATAATTTTACAGATTTATGATCACAGAGGTAATGCGCCAGCAGCTCCTGCGACGCCATCAGAATCGAGCCAGAGCCAGATTGGAGCTGCAAATGTAGCAAACTCAACTGCTAAAGATCAGAGCCCACAGAAGTCGGCAGCTCAAAGCAAAGTCAACACTGCAGCTGCTAAGGCGGCGACCAATGTACCGAATAGCACAAACAAGAAACCAGTTGCAAAGCAAAACGCTACTGCTGCGGGTGACAAAAAATTAGCTGGGCCGAATCCATTGAGTACGACAGGCTCAACACAACCAACCTCGACGACGACGACGATGACGACCGCAACGTCAACACCTACAGCAATAACCGCAGCCACCGCGGCAACTGCGACTACCACTACTAACGCCGCTACATCAACAACAAACCCTTCGCATACTACAATAGAACCTAAAACATATAGGACTCTCTTACGACCGACACCTCTTAGTATATGGTACGATATCAGCTCTGGACTGGATAGTGTGAACGATCGGCTTTCTGATACTTGGGCACTTGAGCTTGAGTCGAGGATTTTAGCAACAACTGTGCCCCGGCTAGATTTATCGGTTCCGGACGAGTCAGCTTTCTCGCCACAGATCCCGCCCATCCTGCAGCCATACGCATCTGTTGGGACAGTGCCTGATAGGTACGGTGGACTTCACGCGCCAAACCCACCAACTAATGCAAAGCGGAAGAGGCCGTTGCATGAAGATCTACCTCACCAGGGTACAGAGTATGAGGAGCTGATGCTGATAATGGATGAAAGACCACCACCTGGTACTGGTCAGTTCTTACGTCTTGGTTTTGTCGAACAATGGAGGAGAAAGCGAGAGCGCGAACGATTGCAGAGGGCAAGCTCTGTGAATAATGGGACTCCAGCTGTTCATAGGAAATAGCAGCAAAATGTTGCAAATCCACTTTAAGTGGCATAAGACATTAGAAATGCAACTTGTAGTTCTACGATATATTGTGTATTTTACTCTTACGGAACGGTCAAATCTATGTATTCTGGTGTATTATACAATGCAATTTATGGGAAAATATTATACACTAAATAATTTCTCTTCAATCTCGGTCAAAGAGGTCGTCGTCATCGGCATCAATACCCTCACCTTCACTCTCCACCAGCGCACTCTCGTCAACTTCATCATCGTCATCTTCGTCTTCATCGTCATCAGTTTCCTCCAAGGTTTCGTCTTCATACTCATCTGAGGCATCAAGTAGCCCTTCAGCAGAGTATCCACGTAGTATTTCATTTTTGGACTGAGTTCCTTTCCTAACAACGTAACGGCCTTCAACAGTGCACCCCATTAGTCGGGACTTGTCCTCAATAACTACTCCGTTACCAATTATGCAATTGTCCAAGTGAATACTGCCATCATGCCATTAGTATCTCTTTTATTAAACTTTATGTGAAATACGTACCCGTCGCCAAGAACGACCCCATCCATCACTACGCAGCCAGACAATCTGCACTCACGACCAAAGATGCAGTCTGCTCCGACGATACTTCGCTTCACGTTCGTTTTCTCTCCCATCACTGTGCCAATTCCTACCAAAGAGTCGCGACCAATCGCAGCCCCGTTAGCTGTAGCCGTAGATGGAGGTGCAGTATACGATGATTGCTTGAGAATCTATAAGCGTAAATCAGTATACGCAATATAAAGCAGACTTGAAGTATTGCATACCAATCGATTGGCCTCCAGGTAAGCCAAGACAGATTTGCATCTTATAAAGCTATGTTCCTTTGGAACCACGTACATGCCTACTGTGTCTCGATTTGCTGAATTTGCATGACGCCATGAATCCCTAGCAATATCCCGAACGACAAACGTCCACGGCTTTTTCCACCTAACAGATTCTCCGGTTCCTGCTTTTTCCGATGTGGCAGTAATGCTTAAAGCTGAGTCCGTATCACCGAAGTCATAGTCTATAGTTTTGCGAGAAAACAAGTAAATATGTGATTCAAGCAAAGAAGTAGATATTGTAGCGTGTGGATACTCCCATAACATGGACATTCGAACATGTAACTGATTATTGCCTTTCGGTCGATGATAAATATCCAGCAACTGAGGGTGAGGATTTGAAATGGCAGTGTGTATGGTAAGATCCGGCTCTAAGAAAATTGTAAGTATTATTCCCCGAATTTTGGTTGGTGGCATACTCAATGTCTGCTTGTCCATTGTGTCTAGATTATTGGTATACCATATTCCAGTACCGATAGTCTTCAATGGCTGATTTCTATGAATATCAACAACTGTTTGCGGTGGCAGATCAGTTATGAAATCACAAGGCAACAAAATGAAGTCAAGCTAATTTAAATTAGATGTGATGCAACGGGTCGAACCGATAGTTCAGAACATACCTTGATCTTGTCTTTAAGATCTTTTACTATTGAGCCTGTTTCGCCGTCATGAGCAAAAACCTCAACCTTCATTGACTTGCTCGTTTGTATTGAGTTGTAACCAAGGGTAATATATTTGGAAATAGGCTGCTCCGCATTGGAACTGCAAGCGACAATCACAGCTGAAACGAAATTAGTATTGCTTAACATCATATCCTACTAACCGGTATACGTACATGACAACCCTGCTCGCTGACACCATTCTAGAGCGTAATAAAGCATTGGCTTATTCGCGATGGGTAGGAGGGCTTTTGGCAACGTTTGTGAAACCAAGGGCTCCAGACCTCTGCCCGGTCCGCATAGTATAATTGCCTGAAATTCCATAATTCTTATATCTGTAGATATAAAGAAGTTAGGTACATGACTTAGGTTGGAGATCTGTGGTAGAGTGGAGTGGACCTTACTGAGTGTGATTTCTGGCAGTTTTTTGATTCCTGAAAATTAGTTTCCCAAATCATCGCAACTTCGACAAAGCGTGCCAGTCAACTCTCATCAGCAAACCCACACTGGTGATTCAGCACGAACTTATAGGTATAAGGGTTCTGATGACATAAAAACGAAGATTTGAATTCAATTGCTGCGTTGTTATTACGCCTATATGACCTGATCTATCAATTCTCAACCACTAATCGCCGCCTTTGTCTACTTTTACGGTATCGTCTTCACAGAACGCAATTTTGAGGCAAAAATAGCGGTGACGATGTCCACCAGTTCTTCGCACAAACGTCGACGGCATGATCATAGTCCCGTCAGTAGTCGCCACTCGTCCAGCCATGGCGAATATCACGGCCGCCCGCCTTCGCCGTTACCTTCACGACGGCGACCGTCACACGGCCCTTCTGGCCCTTCTGGTCCGCACCCGCGATCCTCGTCCTCCGCGGGCCTGAGAATTGCGCACACGTCTACTTCGTCTTCGCATCAGCGACGCGGTTCATATGATGAATATGACAAATTACACAATTCGACCTCACATGACCGAGGCAGCTCAGGTCGGTCAGGTCGGACCCACAATGACTACTACGATGACCGGAATGGAAGAAGTAGTGTTAGCTCTAGTTCGCGGGACAAGTACCGTGAACGATACCCGAATGGCTATATATCCAAAGACGAAGAATGGGCTGCAAGGGCTGGTGCTGCTGCTGACAATAGGTCAAGCGGACTAGACCGATATAGTTCCTCTTCTCGGTACACGCCACCTCGCCCAACAGAGAACAACAGTTCACTTGAGAGCAGTAGTAGTGCCAGTCGATCAACCGTTTATGGCGCCACAGGAAGACACCATGGTTTTGATTCCGCTCCGTCGGGTCAATACCGATACGATAAACCGGGTTCCAGACATGCCAGATCACCTCCGCAGGTCCGATTATCACAGGATTCATCATCCATATCGGATAGGCGACATATGTTTGATGAAGCGATGATCGGCTCTAAAGCGAATAGGTCAAGCAATCGTCTAAACAGTGGCCCATCATTCGAGGTTCAAGTTCTGTCTGCCTCGATGCCAGAATACTGGGACGATCGACCGGACGACTATGTCTCTCGACGACATGATGACAGAAGATACGACAGGGACGAGGCTAAATATGATGATACCAGGTATAGCAGTAGATACGACGGTCGAGCAAATGACGCTGCCAGATATGGTCAGCCTTCTGACGACTCTACGGGATACTATCCGACACCACACGATTATCGACCTCCACCTCCTAGCGCCCTAGACTATTCGCGCACTCGACGACAATTTTTTGAAGACTACCATCCACCGCCTCCCGAAGCTACCATCTTACCTCCAGCGAACGGGGTGGCTTATGGGCACCATTTCCCTTCCCGAGCGCCGCCTGCCGACGATCGGTCCACTGAATATGCATACAAATACGAATCTCCTGTGGAATTAAGATCATCAGAATCGAAACAACGCCAGGCAGCATTGGAGGAGCCAGCTAAACGGCGTCGCACTCGATTTGATGTGGTGCCGCCTGAAGAGGACGACTCATTGACAACAGCGCCATCAGCTCGTAAATCGGAGCAAAATGATCAGCTTTTCGGACGACAAATCAACTCCCGGACAGCAAAGAGATCTCCTGACAAGAGTACTGTTACTCCTACTAAACCGTCGAAGGGATTTAAGAAAACATTTTTCAAGATTCCAACTGTCAAAGAGAATATCTCCCGTAGGAGTGGCTTCCGGAGGGATGGACAAAATGGCAATTCGACGGCACATAATGGATATGCCGATCTAGAACGCGAGAAGCGCAATGGGATCGACGGCAAGGGTCAACTTGAGAAGGCTGAGCCGCAAAATGATATATCCCCGCTACCAGAGACCGAGCGGCCGAAGTCCTCGAAGGCTGAGGAACGAACAGGATCCATATACGAGCGCAAGTCGCAAGTTGGGGAGGGTACCTACGGTAAAGTCTACAAGGCGATCAATACAGTCACCAGCGAGAGGGTTGCCCTGAAACGAATCCGAATGGAATCTGAGCGAGACGGGTTTCCAATTACAGCATTGCGAGAGATAAAGCTGCTCCAATCTGTACGACACGAGAATATCGTTTCGCTTCTGGAAATAATGGTCGAAAAGAGTTCTGTATACATGGTGTTTGAATATATGGACCATGATCTTAGCGGCATATTGACGCATCCTACCTTTTTGTTGGAGCATGCGCATATCAAGCACCTCTTTAAGCAGCTACTCGAAGGATTGGCATATCTACATAAGCGAGGTGTTCTACATCGCGACATCAAAAGTTCAAATATTCTTCTCAGCAACTCGGGAGTGCTCAAACTTGCGGACTTTGGCTTAGCACGATTCTACAATAAGCATAAGTCTACTTTAGACTACACAAATCGAGTCATTACACTCTGGTATCGCCCGCCAGAACTCCTCCTTGGTGCGACAGTATATGGTGCAGCAGTGGATATATGGGGCGCAGGGTGTCTAATGGTCGAAATGTACACCCGCCGAGCCATTTTCCAAGGGCAAGATGAGATTCAACAACTGGAGGCTATATATGATATTATGGGGACTCCCACCAAGGCCAATTGGGTGGAGGTGGAGAGACTGCCTTGGTATGAGCTTATAAAGCCATCGCATGAAAGAGAGCCGCAATTCCGGTCGATGTTCGAGAGGTGAGGCAGCCTCGAAGACTTGACATTCCCAAAGCTTTCACTAACGTTTATTTTTATAGTGTCCTCTCTTCGGCTGGATTAGAATTGGCAGTGCAACTTTTGTCGTTGGATCCAACTAAGCGACCGTCAGCAGCTGCAGCTTTGGAAAGTGACTATTTTACTAAAGAGGCCCCGGAGCCTGTTAGACCCACTGGGTACGTCAGTGTTTCCTGTTTAATCCATTCTTGAACTCGAGTTATGACCAGCTAACACAAGCAGACTTGGCGGTATTGCAGGAGAATGGCATGAGTATGAATCAAAGCAACGACGACGGAAAGAGAAAAGTCAGCAGAGTAAGACATCAGACGCCGACAAACGCCAATAGCTTCCCATAGAATACGCGAGTGTGTGGACAGGATAACTGCAAATCAATGAATTTCCACATAGTCATTATCCAGACGTTTGTTTCCATCACATATGTAAATAAGTTATTCCTAGAGATGCATAGTAGTTTGTTTTTCTGGGTTTCATTCTGCATTGAAGGGAATTGGTGAAGAATGGCATATTCAGGAAAGAACAACTAAGCGATATGTCCTAAACTTATTTGTACTTAATTGATCAAGCAAGTTCGGACTTTTGTGTGTATAGAAGAATCCTGGAGGTAATTTCATGCACGGTCTTTTGGACGGCGTATGCAATATTTACCATTAATGTACAATATCAATATAGTGAATGAAATATTATGCAGGGTTTAATGTCCTAACGTGGCTACTTCGAGACACTCATTCTCCAGGCCACTGACATGAACATACCGGATTCCTGCCTCCTCCAACTTTCGCTTGGAGGAATTATTTTTAATGAAAGTATCTGGCTCTATCACACCGACTTTCACAGTCGTGAATATTCCAGAGTCAATAATCCGGTCGACGCAAGGCAGATTTCCGCTTAATCGTTCGCTGCATGGCTCCATTGTCGAATACAGTACGGCTGATTTTGGCTGCGGCCGAGTGTCATCTGTTAGCTTATCGAGGCTGCACTGTTCAGCGTGAGTGTTTCCAGGTAGTTCGCGTGAATAGCCAGTCGAAATTATTATGTCTAGAGCAAAAAAGTAGATTGGCAAGAGATATTCGGCAAAGAGTTAATAAACTTGAAACTGGATCGACCCAGCCTCTAAGCTAGCATCCTCCAATCGGTAATATGCCATCCTGCAAGCAAATTTACCGCACTTGGCTTATTTACCTTTGTTTGTTGTGTTCCCACTTGCACCATTCGGGAGAACGATGACTGCCCCGACACAAAACGCCGTTGGTGTTGGAACGCACTTCTTTGCCTGCTCCAAAGCGAGTGCCATGTATGTAAGGTCTTGAGCCATTGTGGTGTACAATGATATTATAACCAAAATAGCAATCACGAATTCCTGATTGGCGTTATCGTAAGGCTGTTGATTGTTACTATCAAGGTTCGCACAAGAATCGTATTTCGTGTTTAAGGGTTCAGTCATCATCTCGGGAACGACGATCAGGAACGAATACCCTGACTTTATAGATTAAATCCTGAGCCGTCCACGCACACACAGTAGCGTGCATATATAGGCCACCGGCTAGAATTCCGCCTCAAGTGGCACAATGTCGTCTTTATCAGAGAAGCGAAATAGGCCAGGGTCTGTCGTGGCGTCCGTAAGTGCTCCCGGTATCGTGATTCCTAATGTCGCTTACCATTGCGTACCTTAGCTTAATGGAAAATGGGTGTCATATGCTCATACTGCATTTGCGGGATGTAAGTTAAATCGGACGTGGCTGTCACTCTTTGAGATGCTAATTTGAATCGATTAGATGCATTCCTGAGTGCCTTAGTTTTGGGAATGTCTCTTCATTTTCAAAAGATTGTCCGCAATGAGTTCTACGGCTATCCAGAAGAATGGTTGGCAATTATTCAAGTGGAATGGTTGGATTATTATCTAATCTGTCGTCAGGTTTCCATCAGTATCTGCCACCATTGGCGATCGCTACCCTGAGCGCAGTGTTTTCCAGATCTTCATTGCCGTTACAGCCGGTACGATTTGCCAAATTTCTTAATCTTGTTCTGTCCAATTCTAATGACCGAAATACAGGACCACGATTTGCTCTTATATTCTTGACTTATCTTGTTAACGCGAGGCCCGGTGCCTTCTTCCCCAAAGTGCATGCCATGGTCGGTCTAATACGAACATTCACCTGTGGCGGATGGGGTAGGTTAATTTGCTATATATACCAGCAGAGAAGTCTTCGCTAACCTGAATAGTTTACATCACCTCTACCGATGATCATGATTGGCACGACATTTTTATGATCGCGTATATGCTGTTAACTATTCCATGGACCATTGGAGGCATTAACATATCTGCGAAAGGCACGGCACTCCGATGGCGAAAATTCTTTGCTATTGGATTCTACGTCACGATTATTCCGCTGATCTATTTCTTCATCCAGCATAAAGTCAACCGCGTTCCCGGAGGTACGTACCTGCCGTTGAATTCCTATGGCGGTTAAAGTATTGACGTATATAATAGCCTATACAACCTACGCATTCTGTGAATGGGCGTTGATTTTTTTCGATATCGCATATGATTCAGTTTCGGTGTTTGATTTCAGTGCATTGGAGGTTAGAGTGATAGATGTGAATGGAATTACTGCTGGGTATGTGCCACAATTTGCTGTATGATAAAATGGGGTACCGAAGCCATGCTCTGAGTATTGTTAATACAGACTTTTATCGTTTAGATTTCCACCTGTAGGCAAGTCGTCATCACCTAGGTCAGTATTGCATTCCTGGTATCTCCAGGTATTTTTCGCTAATACCTTCAAGGAATCTGAAGAATAACGATCCTGGCCTCTTGGCTGGATTCAGCATCGGTGGACTGCTACGGTTCACCATCAGCGTGTATAACTCGGTATGACGGATCACTGTACATGACTAATCGATTCTTCTGACCAAAATACAGTTCGTCTTTTGGTCCGTTCTCACGTCATTGGGTGTCTTGATTTGGTGTAAGAATGACTATTGACTTTGTAGGTTAAACAATTGACTCATTCTTAGACTTCCCTCTATGGTATATGGGAATCAGTGGTTACGAAGTTACTCTTCTGTCATCAATTGCGCCAGTGTTGCTTGGAATCCCATTCGCAACAATATTGTTTGCAAGGTTCCCTCAAATTGCTCAGCTCGGCCAACTTATTGGTGTAGCAGCTTACCTAGTCCCTGGTCCCAGCGACAGACTGCTGACGGTCAGTGCTGGTGTCATGTTTGCGACCATTGCATTTTCCATGGAATTTTGGAATGCCACGACAAGACCATTTTTGGCTCTCTCTAAAGCTACAGCCTTTTCAATCGGATTTATCGGGTCCGTTATTGCTAAGTTCGCTTTTTACGCTAATAATCCGATATGGCCTGTCATGCACGAGGAAAATGGTGGGCTGAACAAGATTGGGCTTGCTCTCGGTGTTGTTGCGGCTCTGTTGACTACCCGACCACAAGCGGGTGCAAATGATGTTATCCCGTCATCTAGGCGCGGATCATTTGTCTGGTCTGCCTGTGGATTGGCCGGTCTCATTTTTAACCTCCACTCCCTATTGAGCGATTCCAGCACGTTGCCATATTGGGTCTGGAACGGATATCCTGTCACGGGCCCGCTTCCTGTGCCGCATGGTGCCATTACGATTTTTGCGATGGCGCTTGGAGTCTACAGTGGTGTTGTTGCCAGGTCGGCGGTCAGAAGCTGGCTAGCGTTCGCTATCGCTTCCATTGGTGCTATTGTTCTGTATAGCTTTGAGAACTGGACCGGATATATTGGTGGGTTGGTTCTCACGGTGTACCTTTTGGCGATTGTTCCTGCATTCCTTGAGTCAGCATCGATCCATCCCCCAGCACGGACATTTGGTCTAGCCTTTTTCCTTTATGATCTTCTTGTTCTTGCTCATGTCTGGGTGGTCGCTTACGCCTTCGTTCCCGGAGGACCTCTACTGCGCGAGCGTACCGATATTGTATTGGGCGTCGCAATGTCCCTAATTGGCTTGGGAGTGTACGGCGTAGGACAGGTTCGTGCAGTTGGTGGCTCGAACGGGAAGAACAGCAGCATCAACTTCTATAAAGTTCGCGCGTTTGCTCTCATTTTCGTTACTTCGCTATCTGCTTTGGCGGCCGCCATCGCATATAAGAGAGTGTCGAAAGAGAAACCTGTCCCATATAATCCTGACGCAAAGATTATGACGGTCGGTATTTGGACTATTCACTTTGGCCTGGATAACGACATGTGGGCGAGCGAAGTAAGAATGCGCGATGCTATTCGGGACCTTGAGCTTGATGTTGTCGGTTAGTTGATGAATTGTTTATTTTGTCAGAACGTTAGTAATTATTCCATTTAGGTCTTCTCGAGTCGGACACGCAGCGCATTATTATGGGCAACCGGGATCTAACACAGCAGATTGCGGAGGACTTAGGAATGTACGTCGATTATGGTCCCGGACCCAACAAGCATACCTGGGGCGCGGCACTGTTGTCCAAGTTTCCGATTCTTAACTCGACACATCACCTGCTCCCTTCCCCTGTTGGTGAGCTGGCTCCGGCCATACATGCTACACTTGACGTCTACGGCACTGCCATTGATGTTGTTGTATTCCATAGTGGACAAGAGGAAGACGTGGAAGATCGACGACTGCAGACAGCTGGTGTTACCGAGATCATGGCCAACAGCGCGAATCCACTGATCCTGTTGAGTTATTTGGTCACCAAGCCTCTCGAAGGTAACTATAATACGTACGTGAGCGAGAAGTCCAGAATGTTCGACATCGATCCTTCTGATTGGGACAGATGGTGCGAGTACATTTTGTACAGAGATATCAAGCGCGTCGCGTATGCTCGCGTAAGTCGATCTACTATTACGGATACAGAGATCCAGACCGGCAAATTCGTTATCGGTGTTGATCCTACTTCGGGCAACGTGCAAATCCCGGAGTCGCAGGTGCCCAAGGAGTACCATTATCCTGCCATATTTAGAGGCGAAGGTGTGCGTGGACATAGATATCACGTCTTTGACGAACCAAGATATTATCAGTAGAGAATTAATTTGTTTTTGCCAAATGTTTCTCGTATATAGTTTTTTTTTATGTTGAAGTTTAGCCTGTTTGTAATTGCAGTGAGCTGTACATACGCCGTTGTGGTCTTTTCGAAACTAAAATTATTTACATGCAAGCTAACTAACTGGCTAAAAACCAGGTGGTTGGTAACATTATTGGCTCTACCAATTACGTAAATTTATCTATTAGCTCAACAAAACCACGTGAGAAGCCTCAAGCACTTGAAATGCACAATTCGTTGATGCTTTAGTTTATGTGGCGAACCCAGTTGAGGGTTCGAATACCACTGCAATCGGGGCAAGGGGCTTTTAAACCACTTCATAGGTTTTTATCAAAGGGCGGCGACAGCGGGCCAAATGAAAGTTTGCGTTGCCCTGACGCCT
The DNA here is from genome assembly GCA_003705905.2 of Lipomyces sp. NRRL Y-11553. Taxonomy (NCBI): domain Eukaryota; kingdom Fungi; phylum Ascomycota; class Lipomycetes; order Lipomycetales; family Lipomycetaceae; genus Lipomyces; species Lipomyces sp. NRRL Y-11553. Next base: position 111,107 of record PPJW02000030.1, on the reverse strand, counting down.
GCGCGATCGTCGCCATCAGTGCAACTTCTTTGTGTTGATTCGCCAGGTCTTTCCTAACATACTGGCACTTCCCTATCCAGGCACAGCCTTTACTGTCTTAATATATAAACCTCTTCTCGAGCTGCGTCAAGAAGCTGCATGTTCCTGCTTTACAATTGCCGTTGGTAAGTGCCCGGAAGCCGTTTGTCACAAACGGCACGAGCGGAAAGTACTCTCAAGCTAATTAAAGCGACACCAAAAGACATTACCTGTTCCTGAGTTACCGTATAGACTTTTTCCGCGACAGAATATAGAATTCGCATCTTATTTTTAGACAATTGGTTCATTAAGCATCCACTATGCAGGTAGGTGACTGGCGGGCGATTGTTGGATATTGTGACAGGAGAAGCTAATTTTTGTTGGTTCAGAACAGGTATGTTTTGGAACAGCTCCAATATGTGTTGACAATTGAGAGCGTGTCTACATTTATTAAGCATGGCGCAAACCAATGCTCAGAATTATCTGGGTTGACATGAATGGCGAATGAGTCTAACCAAAGTTACAGCAACGGCAACAACGAAGCCGAGCCATGGACTTTCGACCCAAACGCGCCAGTGGGTTACCCAGGCAATGTGACAGTGGAGCAGAAGGCTAAGATGGGCATGCTTCGGAACGAGTTAATAAGCAATGGCTGCACTGAGAGATTAGACGATGCATCACTGGTATGGCGCTCTGGTTCTGTGGGCGACTGATGGGATTATATGCTGAAGACATGATGTAGCTTCGATTTTTACGTGCCCGCAAATTCGATGTCCAGAAGGCGAAGGACATGTTTTTGGCCTGTGAAAAGTGGAGAAAAGAATTTGATGTTGATGGCATTGTGGCCGATTTCAAGTATACTGAAAAGGTCGAGGTTTCCAAATATTATCCACAGTACTACCACAAGACTGATGTCGTATGTTATCCTCTTCTTTGAATGGCAGTGAACACCTACGTGTCTTTCTAACTGTTATGTCACAGGATGGGCGACCAATTTACATCGAGCAGCTTGGCGGGGTCAATATCACCGAGATGAACAAAATTACTACTTTTGAGCGCATGTTGCAAAATCTTGTGTGGGAGTACGAGCAGTTTGTTTTGAAACGTTTGGTATGCGATCGCAATCTTATTGGAGACAGAAAAAACCTAGAGCTAACGTTGTCACGATTTAGCCTGCTTGCTCGCGCAAGGCCGGAAAATTGATCGAGACTTCATGCACAATTATGGATCTCAAGGGAGTCGGAATTTCTAGCATTCAACAGGTTTATTCGTATGTTAAAGACGCATCGGTCATTGGCCAGAATTATTATCCCGAGCGTATGGGGTGAGTTTTCTCGACAATTTTTTTGTGCCCTGCCGGGTCTAACGAGGAAATTAGTAAATTCTATATGATCAACGCACCTTTTGGATTCTCTACTGCCTTCCGTATTGTCCGTCCCTTACTTGATCCTGTCACTGTATCCAAGATTTTTATATTGGGAGGCAATTATCAGACCGAGTTACTGAAGCAGGTTCCAGCGGAGAACCTTCCGACAAAGTTTGGTGGCAAGTGCGAATGCGAAGGTGGGTGTGAGCTTTCTGATGCGGGCCCATGGCACGATCCCCAATATATGTAACCATAGACTATTAAGAAGGGTAATTTCCGGGTTTCACTTTGAGTTAATAGTACTTGCTATTGTTCGCGGTTGTCTATGGGCTATAATGACGTTGCGTGCATGACGTTTGGTATTATTACACGATACCAAGGGTTTAGAAGTTCCTAGTACACTTTGCTTGAGCAGTATTCTATCCAATATCCGTTCCTATTTCGTTCTACTTTCCTGTATTTAGCGTGACTCAAAGCGTACATTTTTGGGGTAAGTGATTCAAAGGAATTAACATAACTTACACCATCCAAATAATATGACGCCATTATTACTGTTGTAAGTTATCTAAACATAACGAGCACATTTTTGCCCTAACCGCGAGTGAGGGTGTTACGCAACCCCCAGGGCATAATACATGCACGAATACGGCATATTCGTGACAGTCCATGTGCCTCGGGAACCGAGTGTGTGGCGTTGATGGCGTCGGGCCGAATCAGCCGGGAACAACCTCCTGAGTAGCAGTTGACGGCATCTGTTCTTGCCGCGGATACCACGGGCTCACTCAACTACCCCAATTGCCACTTGCTTTTATTCGCAACAAACGAATCGTTTTCGATACGATATACTGTATACGATATGGCTACGAAACAGATTGTACGTTCAATCAAAAACGTTACGAACGGATATTCACGGCCAGAGGTCAAAGTCCGAAACGGTGAGTTTCTTGTCGTCGAAACGCGACGTTGTGTCGCTGATCCACTCGTGAGAATAGCTACTAGCAATGATCCATGGGGACCAAGCGGGACTGACATGGAGGAGATTGCGCAGTTCACTCTCCATAGGTATGTTCCAAGTTGTGGATAAGGCGAAACTTGGTTGCTAATGTTGTCGCGTGACTAAGTGATACGTTTTACGACGTGATGGGTTTGCTGGACAAGCGACTTAACGACAAGGGCAAGAACTGGCGGCATGTAATGAAGGTATGTAACTGACATTCTGGAACCACCTGAGAGCTTGCGACGGACTAACGAATCGATTCGAGGCCTTGGTTGTGCTGGATTATTGCTTGCATGTCGGGTCTGAAGAGGTTGTCCAATGGTCGAAAGACAACATATACATCATCAAAACGCTCCGCGAGTTCCAGTACATCGACGAGGAAAATAACGATCAGGGAATGAATGGTATGTGGCTGCGTCTCGTGCTAGGCTGGCGGGGTCCAAACTGACTAACATGCGATTGCGATGTCTAGTTCGCACAAAAGCAAGAGAAATCACCAGATTTCTTCTTCAGGACGATGAGAAAATCCGGGCAGAAAGAGAAAATAGACAATCGATGATGGAGCGACTGCTGGGATCTGGGTCCGATGACTTCCGCAGCTACAATGATCGCATTCCGAGGCGGCGACGAGCAGCCACATTGCCGCAGCGGAGCTCGTTTGATATTGAACAGGATGTTGAGACATTGCGTGCGTCTCACGAGAGTAAAGTGAATACCAAAAAACAAGAGCAAGCCGAACGACGGGCCAGAGCAAGCACGGTCTCTGCCGCGGACGAGGCTCGTGGGGCACAGTGGCGAAAACAGCAACAAGAGAAACAACAGCAGAAGGAGTATTTGGACCAGAAGAATGCTCAACTTCTCTTTGGCGCTGTAAGATCCGAACCGCAGCCACAGCCACAGACGCAACAGCAGACAGGACAACAGTCGCTCGCAGCCGCCGTTCAGCAGGCACAGCGCACTGGCTATCAAGTTGCGCCTGTACAGTCTGCCCAGCCGACGGGATATCTCTCCGCACCTGTACAGTCTGCCCAGCCAACGGGATATCTCTCTGCACCTGTACAGTCTGCCCAGCCAACCGGGTATCTCTCGTCCGCATCTGCGCAGATTACGCAGCCTACCGGGTATCAACAACCGCTGTACAGATCATTCCAGACAGCTGGTGGATATGGGTTTGCAAACACGAACACGGGCGACCAGCAGAGATTACCCCAGCAATATGCTCAGCTCACAGGTCCGGTTCAGTATCCGCACGGGACCCAGTCGCTGACATCACAGTACACGCCCGGACAACCTGTCCAATCGTACACGACTCCTATGTTTGCACAGCCTAATGGTCACTTGGTCCCGCAATATACTGCACAGACCGAGATGCCGCAGTCTGTCTCGTACGAGTTGCTCATCCAGCCTCACCAACAGCTCACACAGCAGCAGTCCCAACGACAGCCACCGTTGGTAGCATACACTGGATAAGAAACAACCAAGGAGCTGGCCAAGCTATCTATCCTTCAGCAGAAGTCGATTTGTGACAGACACGAAACCACTGCCGGTCTCCTCTGGAGTTAAAGTAAGCAGATACGCATTGAGTGGCCCATCCTGTTAGGGATGTGGAGAGATGCAAAATGTCACGTTTTGCGTTGTATCTTGTTATATTTTATACTAGATCAACACGGCCAATTGTCAGAGATCCCTTGTCCGATGTAACTCTGTCGAAGATAATGTACATAACCAAAATTCACAAAAGAAAATCGAGAGCTGTATAATGGTCGTTCTAAAATAAAACTATCTAGCAAACGGATTGTTACGGCCCGTCGGTTGAGGCATGAGAGTCTGCTGTTCCTGCTGCTGCTGCTGTTGTTGTTGTTGTTGTTGTTGTTGTTGTCGATACTGCTGTTGAAACATAGCTTGTAGCATTGGTTGCTGGGGAGCAGGCTGTTGCACGTAGCCGTAGCCAGTGCCAGTGTGTGTTACCGACTGGGGATTTGATCCATATCCCGTAGGTGTCGAGTATGCGGAAGTCAGGAATCCGGTCGATACTGGGGACTGGGTCAAGTTTGAATAACCGCCAAAGCCGACACCGGTGAAGTCTGCTGCAAGCGCGGTTGGCCTTGTGTATTCAGGATTGGCATTCTGGACCCCGTAGCCGGTAGGCTGCTGCATTCCAAGTTGCTGCAAACCAGTCTGCGAAGGCGATGAGAAAGAAGGCGGGACATGCATTTGATACTGGCCTGACGGCTGGTATCCTTGGCCAGTAGGCTGGACCTGCTGATATACAGCACCAGCTCCGGCTGTGTATTGAGGCGAGATGTAGCCCGTGGTATTGCCAACAAGATAACTGGGCTGTTGCGGTTGCGGCTCGGCAATGTCGATCAAGTTTCCTTCGTCTATTTTCTGTAACTGATGATGCGAGCCAACGGTTGTGGCACGGTTGGTAGCATCGATTCTCTGGCTCAAGCGTATTGCGGTGGCAAGGTCGTCATCTACAGGCGACAAATCCTTCACGCGTCTTCGGGACTCCTCTTCTTGGGCCGTGGCTTTACTCTCCTCGATCGCACGCTGCAGGTCTGCGTCGTTCTCGTCGGAAACCGCAGTATTCCGCCGCCGTCGCTCTGGCCGTCCAGGCCGGTCTGGTTCGAACCTGTCAGCACGGCTGGGCCGGCCAGGTCGATCACTGCGGAACATGTCATCACCTGAACGGCTCATCTTGTCACGCATGTGGTTTCTGTTTGAGCGTTCGCTTCGAATCCTTTCATCGTCATGGAGCAAAGTTGTAAGGTCTTTCGCCTTTGAACGGACTACATTTGATCCATTTAGTAGGTGGGAGGCAAAGTATAGAGTTCAGCCAAAACATACTGTTTGCACCTTGGTCATGACCTTCTTCATCGATGTACTGAAACTCGCGAAGGGTCTTGATGATGTACATATTATCCTTTGCCCAACGAACGACATTCTCGGAGCCGACGTGCAAGCAGTAGTCCAATAGTACCAGTGCCTATTATGGATTAGCTCCTGTGTATCTGTTGACCAAGGCTGGAATAATCCAACATACTTTCATGACATGTCGCCAGTTCTTGCCCTTATCGTTGAGACGTTTGTCGACAATTTCCATAATCTCGAATAATGAGGCACTATGTCATGCGATAAGCAAATTATTGCACACCGACCAATCCAACTACCAATAACCCAAAATAAAACCGACATACTCGTCAAAAGTGAGCTGAGCAATTTCGTCCATTTCGCCGCCACTTGGGCCCCAAGACTCGTTACTAGTGGCTATATTCCCCGATTAGCCTTTGCGTCTCAAACGTAATCATTGCCGTAATCATAACAATTGCAGGACTCACCATTTCGGACCTTAACTTGGGAGGCCGTATAGCCGTTTGTGACATTCTTTATTGAGCGCACAAACGATTTGGACATTGTTTGTATTGGTTTCTCTTAGTTATCGCTGACGAATGATAAGTGGGCAGCACCGGCAGAGTATCACAAATTCGCGACTTCTGTATATCGTCTGCAGTCTTTAACAATAATAACTTAATCCTTCGTTATATATGAAGAGATATATAATGCTATGATAATTTCTGTTGCCGATTGAAGCTGGAGGGTGGGTCCACAGTCATTCATTATTCGTTTCTTTTTAGTGTGTGTGTGGCTGAATGTTGGTTGCTTTATTAAGAGGAATTTGGACTCTGAACCGGCCCGCGAACGAGGCCCAAAACTCAAATGTGGAAGTTTAAGCGCGAAAAAGAGCCGATGTGGAGAAACCTGTGGGGGTGCTTCCGCAATCCCCGGATATATAAGTCATGATTGGCTTCTTTATTAACTGTCCAGTTGCCACCGGTATAATACAACCGCGCTCGTCTGCTGTCGCTGTCTGCGGCCATACATATTTCCATGGCCAAAAGGAGCAGGAAAAAGACAGCAAAAACGAGACGGCTGATCGATGCCGATATCGAAGTCTTCGTAATCGGGAACGTCGGGATTGGGAGGTATACCTGGATATGGAAGTGGGGATACAATCAAGAATTGCCAGATTTTCTCCGTAACCAGGTACTATAGCTTTATACAGTCAAGATCATACAAATAATATGACGCGAAACTAACCTAATAACAAATTGAGGTTGCCAATAGATTCCAACTCCTGCCCACGCGAATGATCGACTTGGACACTGGTTACATCGCGGCTGTCACTGTTCTCTACAATCTATACTTTGAAAAAATATTTGAAGATAATCTGCCAAAGTACTTGCTGGAAGAATTCAACGTCTATATTTTTTGTTTTTCTGTCGTTGACCGGGCGTCGTTCAGAGATACAGAGAATGTGTGTGCCATTTCTGCCACATCAGCCAAACGAAATGCAATTGCTAACATGAACCTAGTATTGGGAACGGCTAAAACTCAGGCACAAGTCTGGATTTGTAGCAGTACTAGTGGGCCTCAAGAAGGACCTCCGGACAGACCCGGCGACAATGGCTGCGTTAGCCGAACACAATGAGCAACCCGTGTCTCACGAAGAGGTAAGTCCTACTAGCGCGGGTGTGCATGGACAAAATGTATAACTGACATTCGCTACAGGGACAACGACTGGCGAACAAGATGCGAGTCAAATACTTTGAATGTTCAGCAAATAACGATGACGGTATTGAGGAGCCGATTACCGAAGTGGTGTCCCTGGCACTAGCGGCTAAGAAAGTAAGGTCATTAAGCAAGAAGGAACACGGAGGTTGTAGTATAATGTGATCCAGGACCTTGATAAATTACAACTGCATTTGGGAAATGGTTATAGAAGTGTTGGTTCTGCCTCTACACTCCACGGATGCTTACCGTCAAGTTTATAGAAATAAATTGATAACCAATATTTACAAACCGTGGCCATTTTACTCTATCTGGGTGAATAATATTAGCACGCTGATGTAATTGGCATCAACAATGACCTAGTTCAATGTCGCGTGCACGATCGATTTACGTTACACTAACTTTAGTACGTACGTGACGTCATTTTGTTAGCGAGCCCCGGACCAAATTGGTTTTTCGTGCCCCGACCACTAAATAAATTTGCGATCGTCTGCCGCAGATCAATGTAAACCATTACTATATCTCAATTGGACAGAATATTTACAATGCAGTGTGGGATAATAACACAATCGCTCGTGCGACGACGGTTTTCCCGCCACGTCGCAGAAATCGTACGCGGCGTCCCGTCCCTTTCACGCGATCGAACATATACAACCATCTTCCACAAAGTTGACAGTGACTTTCCTGACGAGGAAATAAAAACAGCCAGAAGCTGGCTCAATACTTTCAAAGTCTCTGATATCCCCCGTGACAAATTCGATATATCGTTCTCAAGATCTGGCGGACCCGGCGGCCAAAATGTGAATAAATGTGCGTGTCAAAGACTGTCGTCCGTATGAGAGGGGTGGTCACTGACAATTTGTGGTGTGCTTCTTACAGTGAACACAAAAACGACGATAAAGTGCTCTTGGGAGGATTTAGACTGGATTCCAGAAGTCATATTGGAGCGACTGCGGACAAGAGTAAGCCTGCAATCTCTCCTAGTGCTGCCCACGTTTGTGTAATGCTTTTTCGTTAACAGTAATATTAGCACTTCAGGTACTTGACCAAACACGATAAGGTGATAGTACAGTCGGATTCGGCACGACAGCGACACGAAAATCTAGAGGACTGTTTCCAGAAACTACACGATATGATCCAAGACTGTGCGTTCATCCCCAATGAAGCAACACCGGAAAAGGTAGAGAAGTGGAATGACATTAAAACGAGGTCGAACGAGGCAAGGTTGGCTGCAAAAAAACGCAATGGCGAAAAGAAAAGGTTGAAAAGGACTGCTGGAGAGTGGTAGAACTTTCACAAACTAAATTGATGCATGCATTTCTTATTGACTATAAACCCTTTCAAGGTCGTTATGCATAGATTTGATATTATATCGACATCGAAAATTTCTCACAATTTTTTGAATGCCCCTTGACACTGAAAACAAGTTCAAACACAAAACAAATCTCTCAAACAAACTATCTAAGGAATGCTAAACACAGACTTCAACTGTCTGAGCAACAACCATTCGTCACGCGTAACATCATCCCTGTAAGCAGGATCCTTCAACGTATCGATCGACTCTCTGCTAATCTCGGAGTACAAAGCATCAGTCTCATCTACGTGACGGCCCCATGTGGGTTGGTTGGCAGGGGTGTCGAGCCGCATGGCAACACCTCCCTGAGCCTGCCCTTTCTTCGCAATATCTACCGACTTGTGATTGACCTCCAAACTGACAACTCGGCCGAGCTGCATCACCTGGCGCATCTGGGTGGCAGGGTCAATTCGTACAGCCGCGATAGGTGTACCGACGCGAAGACTGCCCTCAACAACGTCAACACCGACAATCATAGGGTTACGTTTGTTGATCACCTTGATCGTATGCAGCACACATGGAAAGACAGCCTGTGCAGCTGTCTCCTTCCGCTTCGCCTCGAGCAGCTCCTTCTGATAGTTCGTAAATGCGTCAAACAGATGATAGATAATGTCAGCGCTGAAGATACGAATTCCTTGCTGCTCCGCGTATTCTTCCGCTTCCTTGTCAATCTTGACATCGAAGCAGAGCATGACCGCAAACTCACGAGCCTTCTCCAGCATCGTCGTCGCCTTCATAACATCGCGCTTATACACTGGCCCGATAGAAATCGCCATAACCGGAATCTTCATCTGCTTCAAGAAATCGAGCAAGGCTTCCAACGAACCAAGCGTAGATGCCTGCACACAAACACCTCTGCCACTCTTGTCAAGCGCGTTCTCAAGACTAGTAAGATCTGACATGACTTCGTCCATCAACTCTTCCTCATCATCATCCGGACCGACAAGTAGAAGTCTCGAACCGGCAATTGCCTTGTCAAGATCATTGGCCGCGATTTTGACACCAAGGGCTGCCTTAACTTCCTTATGATGCACGTACGCAGATTTGACTCGCAGTTCTCGCAGTGGCTGCGGTGTAAGAAGTGCTCGCACGTTCGTAGCAATCGGACCATTCATTCCACACAGTACTATCCGGTCACCTTCCCGCAAAATACCGTTCGACAACACAACATCGATCGTTGTACCGAGACCCTCGATAACCTTAACTTCCAAGACGGTACATTCTAGTTCCGACAAGTACATGAGCTTGTCACTCATTCGGTTCTGCGTAAGATCGATCAAGAGTTTCAACATGTCCGGGACACCCTCACCGGTAACCGCAGACGTGGGCACTAAAGATACATTTCGTGCCATGTTTCGGTTCTTGTAGTACAGCTCCGCGTTAAGACCCTGTTCTGCAAGCGCGAGTTTGGTCTTTTGGACACGGTCCTCAAACTCCCGCTGGACGGCCTTGGACTGCTTGGCAAGTGAATCCTGGACACCATTGTTGGGAATAGCTTCCCATCCGTATAAACGATCGATCTTGTTCAACGCAACAATGAAAGGAGTTTTTCGCGCTCGTAAAAGTCGAATGGATTCGAGCGTCTGCTGTTCAAGACCGTGCATAATGTCGATAACTAAAATGGCAATATTACATAGAGACGAACCGCGTGATCGGAGGTTAGTGAACGACTCGTGACCAGGGGTATCAATGATTAGCAACCCAGGCACCTTGAACTCCATGCTTTGATCCTGGTTGACTACCGCGGTTTTCTGTTTTATGGCTTCGATCGGGAAATATGTCGCACCAATCTGCTGAGTGATACCACCAGCCTCGCCTTCTTGAACATTCGTCTGCCGTACCTTGTCAAGGAGCTTGGTCTTACCGGTATCGACATGGCCCAAGATACAGCAGATCGGAGATCGTAAGTCGTCCTTTGATCGGGCATCCAACGCAGCCTTGTGGCGTTTCTAAATTCAGATAAGAAAATGAGTGAAATCATAATACCCAAATGGAACATACATCTCGTCGCTGTGAAGCTTCTGCCTTTCTTTGCTCTTCCTCAGCCTTGATTCGTTGTATCTGAATCTTTCGCTCTGCCAGACGAAGCTCCTCCTCCTTGCGAGCCAACTCATCTGCGTCAGCTTCCTCCTGGTCCTTGGTTGAGATAGTCTTCTTATCCTCTGAAGATATAGAAACTTCAGTCTTTTGCGTACTGCCGTTGCTGTCGGACGATGCACCATTAGACTCATCGTCCGAAGCGAGTAAGTTCTCCCAAGAATCGCCAGCCTCTTCCTCGTTGTTTGACTTCAATTCATCCTCCCAAGACTGCGGCATATCATCCTCCTCATTGTCCTCAAGCACATTGTCAACATTGTCAATTTCAGTCTCGGCCACGTTCGCGGTCACTGTGATGTCCGCCAAATTCTCAACCGAATTCTCTAATGAAGGACTGCCCTCCTTAGTCGAAGGCTTCTCATCAGGCTTACTCTTCTTCTTGCCGTACACCGGTCGCTTTTTGTTGTCATCTTGTGCCTTGTCATCAAAACCGGCAATATATACGCCCGCTTCTCGCAACTGTTGCGCGCGCCTTTGTTGCAGTTGTAAAGCCTCCTTCTGTTTCTTAGTTAGAAGCTTTCCTTCTCGCTTCAGCTCCTCTCGCTTGGCTTTCTCCTTTTCTTTTTTCCGAAGTTTCGCTTCTTCCTTCAACTGAATTTCCTCAGCCGCCTTTCGTTCTTCTTCCTCAATACGCCTACAATATTGTGTCAGCCTTATCATTTCATCAAGCAATACTCATGTGCAGTAATATTTACCGTCGCTCTTCTTCTTCCTCCTGTCTCCGCTTCTCGTCAGCCTGGCGTTGAAGTTCAACCTGCCGTTCAAGCGCCGCAAGCATTTTATTTTTCGTCTTGGCCTTTGGATCTGCCTTGCCGCCTTTCTTTCCAGCGGTCGCAGTTGGTGCAGGTGCGCTAACTGGTTCTGTCTCTGTAGCTCCTTCCTTGACGGCCGGCTTCGAGTCAGATGCTACATCTCCGCCAGCAGCGGCCTTCTTTCGCTCCATCTAGAGGTACGATTAATTACCCATGGACCGTCGTAATTCAAGCAAGTACATACCTGCTGCTTCTTTCGTAATTTCTCTTTCTCTTTCTTCTCGCGCTCTTTCTCCTTCTTACTCTATGTTCAAACCATTTAGAGACACGATCCTGACAAACGCCAATTAGTATATCATCATACCTTCAACTGAACAACGGGTTCATCATCCTCCTCATTGTCCTCGTCATCGACGACTTCAGCCTTAACGGCATCGTTTTGAACAGGAGGTGTAGCGTCTTCTTGCTCGGCATCCACAGCCGGTACCGCACCGCCAACGTCAGCTTGGACAACCTCCTGATCCTCCTCAAACGCTGTATCCCAGTAGTCGTCCTTTCTCGACTTTTTATCCCTACGACAATAACGTCAGTTGCATGTCATTAAAGAGCAACCCCCTTTTCCTATCCCGGCATCTCACTACTTGGGAGAGATCACATATGAGCCGCCTTCTCCTCTTCCAACCGCTCGCATGTCAAAAAAAAATAATTCTGGTACCTACTTTTTCCCCATTTTGTGTCGATGATAATCTTAACCTATCGCTATAAATAAACTGAAAGTCGAAAAAGAATCTTTGGCGAATTCCTGGGTTGGGAGCACAACCTCAGATTTTGGTCAACTTTTTTCTGTGGCCCAAATGGTTAATCCTAACGTGTGCGATAAACCCTTACCTTGAAATTCTGAATCTTGGCAGCTGATATCCCAAACGAACGTTCCACCTTTCCAGGCATCGCGGCCAACCACCATACCATAAGTTACATAACCACAACAGCATAGATTACTTAAAATTATTTACAGGCGTCTTCTTCAGGCATTTCTACTACAACTAGGTATGTGCCCGCATTATGTCTGGTCTCGCCGCAGTTGCCACACCGACGCACGTGCGGTTGCTGGCGACCGGTAGCAGCAGGGAGCACAATTTGCAAATGGAACCAGGAGATTATGTCTCAAATTGTATGATTAAATAATGGGCAGTAATGCTCAACTGATCTAGCGCTATATTTACAGAACACGCACATTAGCCAAGCCAGGAATATAAAATGTGCAAGACATGTGATAACCACTTAGACTGAGTTAACAAGCCTAAATATACCGAATAAACTCCAACAGAAAAAGCCCAGTTGCCTCCTAGTCAATCTCCGCTAATTATGACTTGTTTCTATCCTACGCCATAATCACATCCCCACCGCTTTCTTCTATGCTGTCAGCTTCAATGTCGTCGAATGGTGCTCTGCCCTCTCGATCAACTTCGCCACCACTGGATAAGTTAGCGATAATTAATACCAGGTTTACGTTTCAGGAAACATACACTTCGTCAGCATCTTCGTATAGGTCATCTAGGGTGCGACGTAGGTCTGGCCGTTTAGAAGGTGTCAGTACCGCCTGCTGTGCTTGACACAATGTCTCGTAGGACTAGCAAAAAATGTTAGTGCGGAAGGCGGTAGCAGACCATAGGATTTCATTACCCGTAACTAAACCACTGTTAGTGTTGCGTTACGTACTGTGTTTGAGGCTTCATTCACTTACTTGAAATTTCAAGTTATCGTCCAAGGCTATACAGAACCGGCGGGCTTGTACGAACTGAATCGACCGAATCAGATCCCAACTTATGTAACATTAATACCACTCCCGTTCACGCAATATTTGAGACCGCAGACATACCCGCTCGACTCCATAACGTAAGCGACAGCAACCGCCGCACTTTTCTCGTTTCCTGTCTCACAGTACAGCAGTGTTGATCCGCCGTTGTCTTTTGTGTGATCAATTAACTGCTTCGCGCGTGGAAAGCTCTTCACCAGCTCTATATTATTTGACACCGATATCCCCTGGTACTCGCTCTTATCCGCGTATCCGGACTTCATGATCTGCCACGCCTGTGGCGTAGTGACCGCAAGAACCAATTTCACGTTGTTGTCTAGTAAGAACTTTTCGTCTTTGGCCACGTTCCTCGGCCCCAACCACAAGTGCGGATAGATCTGTTGCGCCAGTCGTCGGCTTTCATAACGCCATTCTTGTAGAACTGAAGGATCTGTGAAGAAGCATGGTGGAACTAATGTGCGTGGAAGGGCTGGTGCGCGTGAGCGGTTTAGAGCCGGGGTGCCGTGACTGACATCTGGGCCACTCATGCGTGGACAAGGAATGAAATATTGTTGACTCGCCGGATGAACAATCTAGCAAAGATGACTAGGGAAGCCAGATTTGTAGTACTGAATATTTGCAAACTGATTTGTGTTTGTGTCTAATTTTTTAGATCGAGAACATAACAATCAAGATCCAGTACGAAACCCGCAGCAAAAATGAAAGAATATTATGATATGACTCCATTTCAAAGTTGATATAGAAGAATCAACATCTTGGCGAATATTACTCATAAGGCGAATGTGAAATTGTCGGTGGAAAGAATTACTTTCCAGGGACGTATCAGTGTTGGCGAATGGTGATCTATTTCCAAGGACAGCCTTATCCGCTACCGTTCTTATCCGCTGAAGGCAAGATGCGCAGCCAACCTGACGATTTACAACAATGAGATACGGAATTAACTAGTAGAATCATATCGAATCGATTGGAAACTTATGTTCAAATAGATGTCGTGTACGGTACTGCTGCTGATAGTATATATACAATTAGAAGCAGGGATCTTGAGACGTCTTGCGTCGATAACTGCTGGACGCGAGGCTCTCTCAAATGCAATGCCAGAAGCTGCAGGGCGTAGAACGAAGGAGAATGAGGACGACACCATGGAGGCGATTGGCCGTTGCAACGCAAGCAAAACTGAAACGCCAGGAAAAGGATATTGAGGAATTGCAGGCCCAGCTCCAGACTTTACAGCACAAAAACAGTCTGCTCCGACGGGCCAGAGTACAATCTAATCTCTCAAGCTTGAATACAGACTTCACCTTGAAGACAAAGGACTCTAAGGCCACCAAACTCGACACCCAGAGACCCCAGAGAATTCCGGAATAAATTGAGCATGGATTTCCGACTACACTAATCCCAATTTTTCAGCCGACAGATACGTGGCTCGTGCCATCTCCTCTTGCGTTGTTAGACTGCACATCAGCCGCCCACCCCGGAATATTTTGAACTTGCGTACAAAATACCGAGTTCCGATGGCGTCTTGCATGCACATTCCGGCCAGACCAGAGGACAAGGAGGCAAGCCTCAGCGGGCAGCTACAAAGTAACCAACCCTCTTATAAAATGTACAATCCACGTCTATGTACATCAATAAATGGAACCTCCATTTGGACAAAGGTGCAAGGAAATCCTCCGGGAAATACAAAAAAAAACCCAGTGGGAAAAAAACAAAATTCCCGGAGGTAAAAACCTGCACAGTTCCTGAGCCTGACGGCTCCCCTCAGACCCTCAGATGCCTGTCTGCCTATATTAATGTTAGCCAGATGACCAAGTTGTATAAATTCTGAAGTATGCTCGCTTGTGATCGAGGAGGATCTCAGCCTGCCACAGGCTCCCCTCTTGCTGCAGACTTATGTCGCTTGCCAGGCGACTTAGTTCTCGTTGTCAAGTCGAGAATAAATCATCAGTTGTCAGTGTTCACATAAAACGATGACGAGGAAGGGAGGAAGGAGCAGGAGGGAAAGATGGGCCATATTTATAACCAGAGGAGAGACACAGAAGGTGCGCGAGTGAGTGGGCGACTCGGCGAGACAGTCATCGGTCCGAATACGAGATTAATTTGAAATGTACGGCTCAAATCCCCGTCCGAGCGCGGTCGATGTTACACCGAATTGGAGTAAAGAGACGTGTTGCATTGTCGGATCCCTGATCGCCAATGACGCGAACAACCACTCACTGCTCGCAAACCCTCAAGTGGATTCGAAAAAAACGCTTTCTCCAGAATCCAATATCGGCTGGGCCATTATGAGATGCGGATGTTTAGTTCTTCGCGAAATTCGGATGAGTGAGAGAGAGACGCGTTGGGTTTGTTGACGTGTTCTGGAGGGCGAGAGCGTGACAGCATCTGATCTGTGTAACCCCCAGAGTGCTGGCAGCACAGTCATCGACCCGAATCCGAAACACTAATTAATTAACTGCATGAAATAGCCGAGATTGCATGAAATAGCCGAGGTCTGTCTTCAGTGCTAATCTCCGTCGTAACGTGATTGTGTTTACAATGAATTGGAGTAAACACGCGCCTTCTCGTCGACAGTAGTCACCACACCACTACTTGGCGTCAGCTACTCAATGGAGTACGGAAAAGACGCTGTCTCCAGAATTCTATATCAGCTCTCATCCTATAACTATGCAAAAGACAGAGTTGAATTCTCTATGGGATAGTGAGAACTGTTCGACCAAACCTGAACAATACAGCAGCCATCATTAAATGCGCGTCCGTGCGCACTGTCTGCTGCCTTCTCAGCCGCTTCACGTGTTCCACCCACTTGAGCCGCACTCGGGCGTGTTCTTGTCAGTTCACCAACTCGCTATCGCAAAACACCTCTGGAGGATTCAAAAATGGCGCTGTTCAGCTGGATCCCTGTGGACCAATACAAGGTCAACTACTTCCTAAGAGCACACCGGCGACTGATAGACCATTACCGAATTCGGCGATATTCTGCTCGCAGGGTCATGGCAACCGAGATGAGAGCGTCTCTCTTTCTCGAAACGCTAACGTCAGCGCTAAAATGTGATGAAATTCGAGATGCGTAAGCGTACGAATGGACTCAGGAGAGGTTGTCGTGACCCTTGGATAATCTCTGTATTTTTTGGTTCAATCTCAGGGGTTATAAATCATAGCGAAGCGGCAGCAAACTATTGAAATACCTTTCATATTGCACGTGCAATTATATCAAAATCAGCTATCTAGTCCCATTGTCCACTGAAGTTACAAATGTCTAGAAGTACGAGCCGTCGTGCAAGCGTGTATTACATATAACACCGTAATGCAGTTTTTTCGCTCGTTCTATCTCTAGTCGTCCCAAATAGGAGATGACCATACGTCAATTAAGTGAGGTAGTCAAAATTACCCAGTTCATCGTAGCAACCGCACACCAGTATCTCAGGTAGAATCCCTTATCGAGGCATTCGGTGTTGAATCACTTGGGTATTGTTGTGGGTGTCTCTCAATGCAACGTTCCGCCACAAATATTATTCTAAAGACAGCCACTCAATCCTTGCCTGCAGCTTGGGTTAGTGGTTCCGGAGCGTCTGACTAGGTCATATATCCATTATTCTAAGTATATTCTGCACAATTCCCGAAATTAAAGCTCTTGACGAACTCCAGATGGATATTTGGTGTGTGCGCTATTGAAATATAAATTGCTCTAGCTGTGTCATATTTTGAGATCACACGATGTGTACGCTACCGAACCTTGAGAAGAGCTCCGCCTCCATTCTCTTACCTGGCTCTGGTCCACTAAGGATCTCGCCCATCATATCAGTTCCAGGGGGAAAGTCCATCTCATAGAGCGGTTCTCCGGCTCCCCTCATATTTGCCAACACTGCTTGACGAAAGTGCCATCGTAGGAGTTCATCTCTGACCCCCGCCGGACCACTGGACTCTTGAGAACTAGACTCGAGTATCCTTCCGTCTATCCCGAAATCGTCTTCATCAAAACAGATTATCTTATAGCCATCATCTGGGTTGATGCTAAAACTGAACGAATCGAATTTCTGATGGACATGAGACAGCATAAGCAGCCCATTCTGAGACGAATTTATCCCTGTATCACGTTCCCCTACTCTATTCGTAATCCACCTTGAGTACCCTTTCTGAATCCAATATTGTTCACTAGATATTGGCAAAACATGCGCCGCTTCAAATCCCACCCAGACATTCCTATAAGCCCCTTTGTTCAACACGCCAGTGATGGTGCACTTTCCATCTCTTTCTCGTATCCTAGCTCGAAAAAAGTCGTCTCTGCCCGTGATGGTTCTCGAAAGGATGCGAGTAATGCACGGCTCGTCCGTGATAGCTATTTTGACTTCTCTGCGTTACTAAATGATCACATAAGGAGTAATAATAACATTACCTCCACGGGAATAAGGTCTTATATCATAATCTCCAGGCTTGAGAGCATCATCCGTAGGTTTCAGATCATATCCCGTACTACGCAGCGTTACTCTATACCGTCCTGACGCAACAATCAATGTCTCTAACATCGACAGAAAGACTTTTGCTGTTATAGATGGATTCAGCCTCAGTCCCCCGAGCGGTTTATCTGGATCAGAAAAGAGGTAAAAATGAACATCTCGACCAATAGCTCGGCTTCCGGACATGTATTGACGATTTTGAAGACGAAATTATATCTGAATGTCAGGCCCTGTTAAACCAGTACTCCGCCGGTCCGCGCGGGAGGTAAGCCGCACAGCTCGTCTACATGCGTAGTACTTATGGCAATTTAGCACTGTATAACACAAACTTACATTGCATGTACAATTCTAAATGTGACAACGACTGGATTAATTACTGTGAAGTGGCTTCCACTGCATTCCACGACCGGGTAACGGATTCGGCAATGGCATCTTTGGCCCCCATTTAAAAATTTTGTTTTACGCAAATCTTACCGCTCCATCATCTTTCACATCTTACTTCCCATAGCACTCGCTATATATCCGTGAAGTCGCCTTTACTTTTTCCCTGGCATAATTTCTTGTATAATAGATTGTTACAAAATGTTGGCTTCTAGATTGGTACGGAATACGGCGCGCGCGGTATGCTAAATTCAGTTGGTTTTCGCTGGCATTTGGCCTGGTTCGGTTGTGCGATTATGCTGATGCGGTGATCCTTAGACATGCGTTCGACGACTCCCGATCTGCTCGACTCTCGGAGCTCGCTTCAACTCGAACGGAACGAACGGAAAGGTTCAGGGTACTGTTATTGGTATCGACTTGGGTACAACTAGTATGTTGACATAATTGTGGATGACAGGCTGAAGCAGATGAGCTGACAATTAACACTAGACTCTGCTGTTGCCCTTATGGAGGGTAAGTTTTATTCACGTCCGTAGTAGACAGATATAAGACAGGTCGCTAAGGTTAATCTCAAGGAAAATCGGCAAAAGTATTGGAAAACAGCGAAGGCGCGCGAACTGTAAGTAGCAATTAACGCCAAAGTGCCAGTATCGGTTGACGCTGACTATGCTAGACGCCATCAGTTGTTGCCTTCACAAAGGATGGTGAGCGGCTAGTAGGTGTTCCTGCAAAGCGACAAGCCGTCGTCAATCCCGAGAATACACTGTTCGCCACGAAGCGACTTATCGGCCGTCGATTCGAGGATCCCGAGGTACAGAAGGATATCAAGCAGGTTCCATACAAGATTGTCAAGCACACAAATGGTGACGCATGGGTTGAGGCTCGTGGTGAGAAATATTCACCATCCCAAGTGGGTGGTTTCATCCTGAACAAGATGAAGGAGACTGCTGAGGGTTATCTCGGCAAGACAGTGAAGAATGCTGTCGTCACTGTCCCCGCTTATTTCAACGATGCTCAGCGACAGGCCACTAAGGTGCGTCGAATTTTGCTGATTCTTCAATAAGTTTCATCACTAATGAGAAATTTAGGACGCCGGTCAAATTGGTGGCTTGAATGTTTTGCGGGTCGTCAACGAGCCTACTGCTGCTGCATTGGCTTATGGTCTTGATAAGGAAAGCGACCGGGTGGTTGCTGTTTTCGATCTTGGTGGTGGTACCTTCGACATCTCTATTCTTGAGATCCAGGGTGGTGTCTTTGAGGTTAAGTCTACCAACGGTGATACTCATCTTGGTGGTGAGGACTTTGACATTATCGTCGTACGACAGATTGTCGAGCAATTCAAGAAAGACAGCGGTATCGATCTCCAGGATGACAGAATGGCCATTCAGCGTATTCGCGAGGCTGCTGAAAAGGCTAAGATTGAACTTTCCTCCACTGTCGCCACTGAGATCAACCTTCCCTTCATCACTGCTGACGCTACCGGCCCCAAGCATATCAACACTAAGCTTACCCGTGCTCAGTTCGAGAGCTATGTTGATCCGCTGATCAGGAAAACCGTTGAGCCTGTCAAGAAGGCCCTGAAGGACGCCAACCTTTCCGCATCTCAGATCGATGAGGTTATTCTTGTTGGTGGTATGACACGTATGCCCAAGGTCACTGAGACTGTTAAGTCGATCTTCAACAAGGAACCAGTCAAGTCTGTTAACCCTGACGAGGCTGTGGCCATTGGTGCTGCTATTCAGGGTGGTGTGTTGTCTGGTGAGGTTATGGACATTTTACTTCTCGATGTTACACCCCTCAGTTTGGGTATCGAGACCCTCGGCGGTGTCTTCACTCGTTTGATCAACAGAAACACTACGATCCCCACCAAGAAGTCCCAAGTATTTTCAACTGCTGCCTCCGGTCAAACATCCGTCGAGATCCGAGTCTTCCAGGGCGAGCGTGAGCTTGTAAGGGACAACAAGCTTATCGGAAATTTCACCCTTTCTGGTATCCCGCCGGCGCCAAAGGGTGTCCCTCAAATCGAGGTCACGTTCGATATTGACGCGGATGGTATCATCAATGTTCACGCCCGTGACAAGGCCACCAACAAGGATTCATCCATCACCGTAGCCGGCTCGTCTGGTCTTTCTGACGCCGAGATCGAAAATATGGTTAAGGATGCCGAAAGATTCAGAGAACAGGACCAGGAGCGCCGTGCCGCCATAGAGGCTGCGAACCGTGCGGACTCTGTCTGCAACGACACGGAATCGTCTATGAAGGAGTTTGAGGCTCAGATCGATAAGGACGAGGCAGAGAAGATCAGAGGCCTTATTTCTGAGCTGCGCGAGCTTGTTGCCAAAGCACAGGCTGGCGAGGAAGTTTCTTCGGAGAGCTTGAAGTCCAAGACCGACGAGGTGCAGCAGGCATCTTTGAAGCTGTTCGAATTGGTGTACAAGAAGAAGGCTGAGCAGGAGAACAGCTCCGGCAGCAGTTCGTCGGAAGGCAGCAGCTCTGACACCGACAATACCTCCAAAAACCCTTAAGCGGTTGGCGAGAAGAGTGTCAATTGTGCGACATGTATTATATAGTAATGTAACATGACTCTCCTTAGTTGCATTTGAACGCCCTTTTTATTTTACGTTGTATGCGGTTTTTTTATGTGTAAATAGTAATACTGTACCCGAACAGAAGAAGTATCAATTCACATTTGGCGTTCTTAGCTATTGTGTAAGTTTTTGCTGCTCAACTAAGGGGAAAGCTATTGTCCAATAGCTATAGTTAATGAAAACTTGTTAACAATGCATTGTAATATATTTATACTTTTACAAACTGAATGTCATCGGACCTCAAAATCGACTCCTTCGCTGGGTTGAATGTTCTGCTGTGTGCCGATCCAGCCAACGATACCCCCATCTGTGACATCACCAGGGTCGCCACTCTGGCCGCTTCCAACCTTCCCGACCGAGCCAGATAACAAGCCGTCTTCAGACTCACGAACGTGATTAACATCTTCGCCGTCGTTGACATCGCCCCATAGCGACGTGTCGTTAACAACATTATTGTCTAATATGCGGATTCGACGTAATACCAAGTAGAGCGCTTTTCCGTAGATATCAAAGCTAGTGTAGCTTGTCCTCATTTCCGGCTTTTGGTCTTCGAGCACATCGTCGTCTTGCTCCTCCTGTGAGGTCACGACGTTGGGTGGAGCGTCATCCGAATCAACGTCAATGACCACTCTCTTGCGTTTCTTGCCGTTCTGTGACCGCCACGGAATCATCTGTATGTCTTTTGCCAAAACCACGCTCTGTTTACTACGATCCTTGACTAGAAACAGAGAACATTCCCAGCCCTCGCCGCGGTTCCTGATAACATCACCAGTCCCGTTTCCGACTGCGCCTTCGCGGACGACAATGCCGAGCATCGTACTTCTCTCTGTTGTGTCGTGCTCTAGCGTCGATTGTCTATCAATAGCGGCGCGGTCGCCGACAACGCGGGCTACGGAGATCCCCTTTTCCCGTTTTTGTTCTCTGAGGCGCCGATGAACTATTGGCTGAATCGCCCTGAATACAGAATGTAGTCGCGATGGTGCAGATGGTGTTGATTCTCGTTGATTGTCGGGATCAATGGTGTCCGGTGTGGATTGACGTAGCGGTGATGTGAAGTAGCTGATATCTTCTTGATCGAGGAAAATCCTCGCGAGAATGGTGTCCCGCGGCGAGAGTCGGACATACCGTCGACTATGCACAGTTAGTATTCGAATTGCAAGCATATGACGACAAGTTACATTATAGGCATCGTGCTTCTGTATTGACAAGAATGATCACAAGCTGGATCAATGGTCGCGAGCACCCCAAATGATACATAACTTGGGAGTTTAAGTTTGCGCTACTGTGGGAACCCTGCAGAAGGCATATAGTGGCTCCAACCGTACAGGTAAACACTTGCTTCTACAGTGTATTCGAGCACCATAACTGTGAAAGAGCTTAATGCCAATAAGCTTCAGATTAAGTTATTGAATAATTTCTTGGATCTGTCTCTATCAACCGAGGCGGCCGAGCTATTATACGAGCTATCGTACACGTTCTAACTACGAAAACTTCTGACTTTCTAATACTGCCTTGACGATCGCCTCTGAATCATCCACCTCAAAAACCAGATTTGCCACTTCTTGTCCAACATATTCAGTGAACTTGTCCTTATCTGTATCACTAACCTCATCAATTGTGGCAAGCTCTGGGTCAATAAGCGCTCGCAGTGCTTCCAGAACAGCCTTTCCCAACCGTCTTTTATCCTCGTCAGTGACCGAACTCGCCGCACTTATTACAACAGCCCAGTCCTTGAGATTTCCTAACACAAGAACTCGGACGACTTCCGGTCCGATCGCCCTCAAGCCCGAAAGAGCCCCATACTGCGTACCGATGGACTTCGATGAGTCCATGAATGCTTTAAGTAGTGTGCGGGTAACACGGGGTTTTAATGTGTGATAGGTATCCCCGTATTGCGTACATACTTGTTGAAGAAGAGATGCAGCAAAGTCACGGACTTTGTAGTGCTCTTCGTTGGACGACTGTGATGAACCAAGGCGTTTGCCCACCAGGAGCGTCAGAATCGGTGGCATCACTGAATGTATCTAAACAAAATAAGTAAGCGTTCTCTACTACTACACTTAACAGGACATACATAAGGTTCTATGAAAATCGTAGGGTTGGTTAGGAGTCGATGCAATACTTGGAGCATCAAATAAAGCATACTCGCGTCCTTTAAATTTAATCGTATTTTTTCGGCGACGAATTGAATAAAGTACGGAATCAACTGGTGTAGTCCAGGATCATTTGCCAAACTATTCAGTACCGCGTTCTTCATTGTTGCATTAGACGAATCTTCCGTGAGAACTGCGACTACTCGTTCAAAGTATAACTGTAATTCTTTCGAAAGCGCATGCTTGACGAGAGGCTTCACCTCTACTTCTGCCGGAGTACTGCCAGACACGGCAGTCATTGATGTCCGGCTTTCTGCTGGCAATGGATTTTGTGGTATAGCTGGTTGAACGCCTTCGATAGCCAGCCAGTGTGCTGAAATGGTCCGGTTAGCTTGTTCTTGGAAATTAAAATCGCACACCGTGTACCTGTGAACGAGACCTCTCTTGGCACTTTTGGCAATGGCATGTTTATTATCTTTTCAAAATCAACTTCATCGTCGTCAATGTAGTATAGTGTCTGCCCTGGTCCAAGGATTGCTTCCCTCATTCGCACCGGTCGCGTGGAGTCATATCCATAGAGCGGCTATATTCGTCAGACTATTAAATTAACAGCGAGTTGAAGAGTGTCATACCTCGTTATTGAGCACCCTCAACGCATGACTAATGTCAGCAGTCGTCAAATTTGTTCTCTTGGAATGTTTCATAAATTTCGTTGCTTGTTCCAACACTTCATTGATCCGATACTCAATATCCATCGCGAGAGCCTTCGCAACGTCTTCGGAAAGATTCACAATACCCAAACTCTCGGCCACATCACGCACTGTATCTGATGGTGACCATAGCGTATAGGAATATTTCACCGGCGACGACATCTTGGGTCTTAATGCGTAGATTTATGCAAGCAGTTGTGATGAACCAGTGAGATGCAAGCAAGAACAAAGATATTGACCCCGGACCGTCTAATTGACGACTCGATCCTGCCAACTCCGGAATCCTTAGTAAAACGAATTCGCTACGAATGAGTAGTATCTGAAGCTGGACAATACAGTCCGAAAGTGGTTGCCGAGTCCCCGAAAACTGCATGGGCTTGGGTTGGCATGTTCAGCTGAGGGTATGATACTAACTTTTCAACCAAAGTATCATATCGGCTATCACTGCATGTGGTTGTCCATGCAGATTTCCTAATTATACCGCCTAATTATATCAGGATTTACCGTAGTATTGTGCTTATTTCTTCGCACTAGTATTCAGTCAGAATGGGTATGTTCGTTTTTAGCGGATCAACATAAGTTCCGTCGTGGGATGTGCACGAGTCTCACATTGTTGTCATACAGGTATTCCAAAGTTTTTCCGATGGATTTCGGAGAGATACCCTCTAATCTCTCAACTAATCGAGGGGGATATGATCCCTGAGTATGTTCATTTGTATTTCTACCTGTGACGGTTTGGTAAGCTGCTGACCGGTGCGTGCTTAGATTCGACAACTTATACTTAGACATGAACGGTATCCTACACAACTGCACGCACAAAGATTCGGATGACGCAACGTTTCGGATGTCGGAAGATCAAATGTTTATAGCAATATTCAGCTACATTGAGCTTTTATTCGATAAAGTCAAGCCAAAGAAAGTGTTTTTTATGGCCGTGGACGGAGTTGCGCCTCGCGCTAAAATGAATCAGCAACGATCTCGTCGATTTCGTACCGCTCTAGACGCTGAAATCGCAGTGAAGAAGGCTATTAGAGAAGGTACAACGTTGCCGAAAGAGGCACCGTTTGATACGAACGCGATCACGCCTGGTACCGAGTTTATGACTAAACTTAGTAAACAGTTGCACTATTTCATTTCAAAAAAAGTTTCCGAAGACTCACGATGGCAGAATGTCGAAGTCATCCTATCGGGACATGAAGTACCTGGCGAAGGGGAACACAAAATTATGGAATATATTCGAGCAACGAAAACACAATCTGGTTATAATGCGAACACACGACACTGTCTTTACGGCTTGGACGCTGACCTGATCATGTTGGGTCTGCTGAGCCATGATCCCCACTTTTGCCTTCTCAGAGAGGAAGTATTATTTGGCCCAGCAAGGAAAAAGCCAAAGGAACTCTTTCACCAAAAATTTTTTTTGTTACACCTTTCGCTGGTTAGGGAATACTTGGAACTAGAGTTTGAAGACATCAAGCATCAATTCAAATTCGCTTACGAATTTGAGCGAGTCTTGGATGATTTTATTTTACTTTGCATTTTCGTGGGCAATGACTTCTTGCCTAATTTGCCCCAGCTTCACATCAATGAGGGCGCATTAACAGTTATGTTCAATGCGTACAAAAGGGCACTGCCAAAGTGCACTACGTATCTTACAGATTCGGGCACAATCAACTTGGAGAACCTGCGGTTTCTACTTAAAGAGCTAGTGGACTTTGAGTTCAAGCTTTTCGAAGCCGAGAATGACGATCTGTTATATATGGATTCTAAGGCTACTGCCAATGGGCGCAGCAAGTCAAAACGTAGCACATTGGAAATGACACCTCGGCAAAAGATGATTTTTGACAGTGTGGAGAGTTATTTGCTCAAAGTTCGGACCGATAATTCACAGCGGCATATGAAGTGGGAGCTACCGCTATTCGCAGTGCAGGATGACTTGCAGTTCATCGAGACCATGGCCGGTAAATTGTCTCTTGATTGTAGTGTATTAGACATGCCTACTGGCCAAATAGTTTCGTTAAGACTGGAGGATGCGATAGATTCCGACGATACAGATGAGGAGGCTGAGTATGCGCTGCAGCGGGTGTTGTCCCAATATCGGTCAGCGCCGATTCAAGAGGAGATAACGAAAGTGACAGATAAAGAGCCCAGCGGACGAGTTTTGAAGATGTTTAACGAGTGGAAAGACAAATACTACAAAAGTAAACTTGGGTTCTCATATGGCGACGAGTCAGAGGTTACTAGTCTGTGTGGGAACTATATCCAAGGGCTTCAATGGGTTCTGAATTATTACTATAAAGGGGTGTCGTCTTGGTCGTGGTTCTTTAAGTATCATTACGCACCAAGAGTCTCAGGTGTGTCCACACTTCATTGTGCGGTCGATGATTATGTACTAATGACTCGTAGATATTTCGAAAGGTCTATCCGCTGACCTGAACTTTGAAAAAGGCGTCCCGTTTAGACCTTTTGAACAGTTGATGGGTGTCCTGCCTGACCGCAGTAGCCAGCTTATCCCTATATCATACCGATCCTTAATGCATGATCCAAATTCGCCTATCATTGAGTTTTATCCCAAAGAGTTCGCACTCGATCTCAATGGTAAGAAGCAGGACTGGGAAGCTGTCGTCAAGATTCCTTTTGTAGATGAAGAGCGGCTGTTGCAGGCCATGCAGCGTATGTACGACCGTTGTCTCGTTATTTATATTGCATACTGATGCGGGTTCTAGCTCTGGAGAAGCAACTCACTCCCGCGGAAAGGAAGCGTAATACTTTTGGCAAGATGATTAAATTCAGTTACGATCCGAACATGAACGAAGTTTATGCGTCCTCTCTGCAGGACGTCTTTCCTGATATCCCTGAAAACCATTGCCATATTACTGAGTATCAGTTTCCTCCGATGGCAGGCCGCCAGTATAAGAGTGGCCTTGGCGAAGGTGTAAAGCTTGGCGCCCACGCTTTAGCCGGTTTTCCTACACTTCATACGATTCCTCATACTGCTGCGTTGACAACCCGACATTCGGTCAACGTATTCCAACAAGATAGTAGACGCGAGGCTATGATCGTCAGTCTTGATGACGTATTTGAGGAGCTCACTACCGAACAGATTGCGGCAAAAAGACTCGAGACCAAGGTGTATATCGGTTGGCCATATATTCGAGAGGCGATGATTATTGAGATTTGCGATGACTCCTTCAGCTACTCGATGATACATAGTATCGGCGCCACTACTACGTCGAACATTGTTCAGTCGCCAATGACTCCAGCGGATGTACAGACATTTGACATCAGGCGCGCGGCAATCTACACCCAACACGCTAAACTGGGCGTGGATATTGGTACAGTGGACGTTCTTGCTAAGGTTGTCCTTCTTAAGGGTATGAAGCAGCTGCCAAATGGGGCTCTCGTTAAGGAGTACGATTGGACGCCGTCGCTTCGCGTGGATTATGCCATGCAGACTATTTTAACTTCGGTCGTCAATGAAGATGAGCGATATAAGGAGAAGCCGGCGCCACCGATCTCCGAGCAGTTTCCAGTTGGCACTCGCGGATTTTATCTCGGCGAGGAGGCGTATGCGCAGCCGCTGCAAGTCCTTGAAATCGATGGCCAACATCATGCCGACGTGTTTGTAGCCGCTGCGAAGCCGGAGGATATGACGTTCGGCACTGCTATTGCGGAGGCAGAGCAGAAGAAAGTAGTTTATTACGCATCGATCGATGTGTGCCGAGCACTGCACATTCCTTCCTTATTGCTGAGTAAAATCACCGCAAGTTATTCAGTTACTTCCGGTGAACAAGATTCCTCGAATAATATTGGATTAAACCTCAAGTTTGAAGGGAAGAAGCAGAAAGTTCTTGGTTACACGAGGAGAACTGCGACCGGTTGGGAATACAGTGACAAAGCCAAGAACTTGATCAAGGAGTATCAAACGAAGTTTCCGGATTTATTCGAAGGACTCAAAAGAGAAGTTCATACTGGTAGGTAAACTCTTGGATGTTGGGAGACTTCGAAGCTGACGCTGGAACAGACCGTCCCAGTATTTCAACACTTCTTGGTGTACCCGAGAAAGTTGCACAGAAACGATTGGATGAAATAAAGGTCTGGCTTAAGTCAGCTGAGTCTGGAAGGATGGATCGTGTCCCTCTTGATTCCGAACAACTATTACCTGAGTCTGTTGAGGCGATTGAGAAGCACTTGACTGAGTGCTTTGGGAATACCGAGCCAGGAGAACCCATCACCATTTCTCACGTTCCTCAAGCAGCTCTTTTGAAGCCATCGGATGCGACTCATAAGTTAGGACATCAACGCTTTGCATTGGGCGACAGGATAGTATATGTCAAAGATTCCGGCAATGTACCAATCGCGTCGAAGGGAACCGTGATCGGCATTACTACTGCAGATGGGAGACGTGTATTGGACGTTGTGTTTGATGTGACATTTTTGGGTGGCACAGACTTGGGTGGACGCTGCTCACCTGACCGGGGAATGACGGTGGAGTGTTCGTCCGTTGTTAATTTGACGACCAAGCAACTGCTATGCAAGACCCAGGCCCCATACAATCATAGCAATGGACGCGGACGCGGACGCGATGTGGGACGCGGTCGTGGTCATGGTCGTGGACGCGGCCGAGGACGTGGTGGTCGTGGAGGGCATGAGTAACGTAATTTTTGAGATAATGATTGTAAATGCATGTATATTTATTGTGTCTTTATGGTTTGGTCCGTCACTAGTATGATTGGGATTGCATCGCGGTGGTTGCGTGTATGCTACATTTATACTGTCTATGTACTCGCATCAATTCTAATTTACAGTCATTTAACTCCAACTATCGCGCTGGTGTGAGTTGAGGGAACGCGAATCTTTCCCGCTCGGAGCCTTTATTCCACGTCAGAAGACCGACATACGGCTGTGCATTCCATTCTAATGACAACGTCGCGTTGCGACCACTTGTGAATCGTTAATGTCGAAACCTTTTTTATACAGATGTCACAAGCGAGACTTACTTGAATTTGCCTGTCACGTCGTAAATGGAGTAATCGGCTGTGATGTCGCTTAAAGATAGTAGGGCGTCTTCCTTATTGCGAATGATCGCATCCCATACAACGACCTTATTGGCCTAATGTTGTTAACTTACTGGCAGGAACAGAACTTAGAGGTTACGGACGTATGGCTTGCCAGGATATGTCGCCGCCAGGTAGACAAATAATTGTTTTGTGTTCCATGTGAATAACGGCGTTAAATCTAACAACTTCGTTAGTAAATCAGGTTACCGACTGCCTGGACGATATATTCAAACCTGCTTCTAGATCAAACTTCATCAGAGCATATTCTTGTCGTTTATAATTGTATCCAATATGAGGTTTTCCAAATCGACTACGTTCTCGTAATTAGCCATTCTGCCATGCATATGAATCAATTCGCACGTCTGTCGCCTACACATCAATACTTTGAAGATTCATCGAGATGCGCGGAATATCAGTGAAGTAATGCTCCTGGATTATCGATGATACGCTAATAGCTACCGCCAGAAACAGCGTCACTGTAGTCACGAAACCGCAGTATTGTTGTATTCTCTGGAACGTTGAGAACATGATTGTATCCTATGATACAGCCTGATAGTACTCTACAGGCTGGAACGACTCCTAAAATGCGAGTTGCAGTTGGCACTTGCTAGTGTATAGTGTAGCGTGCTTCCCAAGATTTCTAGCACCTGGGAGAAGGGTGTGGTACTGCGCTGTCGCTTCAATATTTTACTTACATCAATATATCGGACCAATATTATTTAGCATATCAGCATTTTTGTATCTACAGTAATAGACTAATATATATTGTTATATTATTTTAAGGCAGACCAAAGAGCCCGCTAAGAATCAACTGATGATAAAAATCGCTGGTTGTTCATCAACTGCTTATGACGTCGCCTGCAAGTGTTCCTGGAACATGTGTTCTCCCAATATGGCGTAACCGTTTAGACCTTGAAAAGCAATGCTGTAAATACGCAAACACGACAGTCATATCCCATAAACGCACATCTATTCGGGCCCTTTCATGTTTTTTTTTGTTCGTTGCAATCTTTTGCATTCCAGACTCTCTTATCAACAGTTGACCTTAGCTTGTGCAGATCATATTAGTACGCAATGTGAGTCGTTTCTATATCCTTGGAAGAACTATTGAAAAATTCAAGTGGTTAGCAGTAATGTGGTTTGAGCAAATAAATGACAAAATGTTGCGGCATTGAGGTTTTTGCGACGTTATGGCAAAGTCAATGCTGGCCAAGAGTTGCAATCATTCTAGTTGATCTTTCCACACTACGCCCGAATATTTTCCGTGAGCTAACAGTACTATTGTGATACAGATACAAAATGGCTGAACAACAGGTTCCTACTTTCAAGCTTGTTCTTGTTGGGGATGGTGGTACCGGCAAGGTTTGTTTTTTTTTTTGTTTTTTTTTTTCGTTACGATATTCGAGATCTGTGTCGATGGCGAGCTTATACATTGTTGGACGGGTTAGCTAATTATATTACTAGACCACCTTCGTAAAGCGTCACTTGACCGGTATGCGACATTTGAATATGTCTTGTTGCCGAGTTGTCAAAGGCATCGTCACGCTAAGTTCATGTAGGTGAATTCGAGAAAAAGTACAATGCTACACTTGGTGTTGAAGTCCACCCTCTGTCTTTCTACACGAACTACGGCGAAATTAAGTTTGATGGTATGGTTCAGATATAACTATATACTATTTGCAGTTGTCATTGCTAAGACGTTGTGTAGTCTGGGACACTGCTGGCCAGGAGAAATTTGGTGGCCTCCGCGACGGCTATTACATTAACGGACAGTGCGGCATCATTATGTTTGATGTCACCTCTCGCATCACTTACAAGAACGTTCCAAATTGGCATCGTGAGCAAACCCTAGTTTGACTAAAGTAGGAGTCAGCAGGCTAACACCGTATTAGGCGATCTGGTTCGTGTCTGTGAGAACATCCCCATCGTTCTTTGCGGCAACAAAGTCGATGTCAAGGAGCGCAAGGTCAAGGCTAAAACCATCACCTTCCACAGAAAGAAAAATCTTCAATACTACGATATTTCCGCGAAGTCTAACTACAACTTTGAAAAGCCATTCTTGTGGCTGGCAAGAAAACTGGTTGGCAACCCGGCCTTGGAGTTCGTCGCCTCGCCGGCTCTTGCTCCTCCTGAGGTTGAGGTTGACGACGCCTTGATGAACAAGTACCAGGCCGAAATGGAACAGGCAGCGGCGATGCCACTTCCGGACGAGGACGATGCCGACTTGTAATTTAGATGGTTACATAGCTTGTTGGTTATGATTCTGTGTGTACGAAAATGCGGTTGGTATGAATACTTGTCGGTTTATAAAGTCCGGATGATGGCGCAGCCTTGGTGGGCTTCAATTTGTAATGAATAAATGACTTCGTTTCGATCTTAAAAATAATTGTACACACTTCTATTGTTCTATCGTTGATTCGGTAAATATGCTATCGCTAAATTGCGGTGAGGAAAAGTTGAATGATGAACATGTCATATTCTCAATCTCTTGTTTATGAGTCGGTAATATCTAATGAGATATGTACTGAAAGGTGTATGTAACAGCTCCTTGTCCCACTTCCTGACGCAATAATAGATCTTGAATATCCTTCATGCTTTCGTTCGTGAAATGATTCCATGTGCTTGTGTCACCGTACAACATAGCCGGCGCCTTAACAAACTGTCTACCATCAGCATGACATCGCTTGCATTTAAACGTGGTATGTGTCTCAGACAAAGCATCTGGTGCGAACGAAAACAGCTGTCTCAGATTATCCAGTGAGAAGTGTCGCTCAACATCTTGAGCTTCGTCGACAACGCAGGATGAAAGGGATTGTTTGTGAGACTGTCGCTGGAAAATCTTCTCCTCGATCGTACCGGATGCAATAAACCGATACACAAAGCAATCTTTCTTTTGTCCGTCTCGCCACACACGGGCTAGAGCCTGTTGATCTGCAGCAGGATTCCAATCCGGATCAAATAATACGAGGCGATTTGCACCGATGAGGTTGATACCACAACCACCGGCTTTGCTACTCAACAGGAAAACAAATTCGTCTCCTTCAGGATCGTTAAATCTGTCGACAAGTTTCTGCCGTTTGTTCACGTTCATTGTTCCGTCAAGTCTAAGCGAACCGTATCTCTTGCTGCGACAGAATTTCTCGATGACGTCCAAAGTCTGCGTATAATTGCTAATCAGGACAATTTTGTCATTCGTATCTCTGCGAATGCGCGCCAGCATTCTAATACTGTCAGCAACACCCATGCGTCCTATCATACATCCTGACATACCGTTCTAATATCTGCATCTTTCCTGACAAAAGAGTATTAATCTCACGATCTCGACTAGCACGAGATTCTTTCGGCACGTAATCCTCCGGAAAATAGTCTTTGCTTCCCTCAATATCTTCAGGCAAATTTAGAAGATCAGGATGATTGCACAACTTCTTCAACATTCCAATTGCCTTCAGAGGCTGCGAGTCAGCACCTCGGAGTAGTTTCTTGATATCTGGCGAGGTAATGAAATGATTATATAAAGCCTCTTGGAAGGGCGATAGTTTGCAGAATACGACGTGCTCATATTTCACAGGCAGGTATTTTGACAAAATATCGTTGGTTCGACGAATAATGAAGCAGTTGACGAGAGAAGCCAACTCACCCAGCTTCTGGTCACCTTGTTCGCGGTCCTTATCGGTAGCATCTGCGTCTCGCCCTCTCAGGATCGCAATTTCGTAATTCTTATGGAACTCTGAGCGAGTCCCAAGAAGGCCAGGGTTCGCGAAATTGAGCAGCGCAAAGTATTCCGATAAATCGTTCTGGATAGGAGTACCCGATAATATGACCCGTCGCTGTACGTTAAGAGAATCAAGAGCAGTGAAAGTAAGTGATTCATTATTTTTCAAACGGTGTCCTTCGTCGCATAGCATCAGCCCGATTTTGGTATTTTTGAGTTCTCCGACATTCATGCGGAGCGTCTCGTATGACACAATTAATACAGGACGTACAGCGGCTTGCCTTCCCTCCGCCATTGCCCATTGGTGCAGCTGTCGAGTGAGTTCTGCTTTTGATGCCTTGCCGTCAACTGCGAAAGGATTAATGGCGTCTTTACCGAGCCATTTCACGAGCTCATTGGCCCAGTTCTTGACTAAACTGGATGGACACGCAATGATACATTTCTCAATTGTTGTCTTTCCAGCTTCCGGAGATTGTCGAAGCAATGTCCACATAAGAGCGATACATTGTAACTAAACGATTAGCAATCTTCGTGCTGGTCAATAAAGGCAAACATACCGTCTTGCCTAAACCCATCTCATCGGCCATGATGCAACCATTCGCCTTGGGATCAACTAAACCAGTGGTGCATCTATACAAAAACTTGACGCCTTCAACTTGATGTGGTCGTAGTACCTTGGCAAGTCTTGGATCGATAACAACAGGAACCTTAGGACGATCTTGTTGTTTCTTGTTTATCCCAAGCATTTCCGCCAGACTCTTATGCGTCCGCGAAATCACCTTCGGCAGCTCCAGCTCGGTAGACTCAGTGGCTGGGGCCAAGTCAGGATCATCGACTGTTGGATCATACAGCACGATGGCAAATTCCCCGGACGGATCGTGCAACGGTCGAGGGACAAAGTTTGCCCGCCTCAACATCCCAAGTGCTGGCGGAGGCCGATCGATTATATCGCCTTTATCCTTCTTCGGCACAACAAATTTCTGTCGGAAAACGTCTTCGGGATTGCTTGGTTTGAACACCGGGAACTTATTTACACATTTAGGGCCTAACGGCATACGACTCTCGCCATCGACGTAGACTGAATCTCCCGTTTCACCGACGACACCATCTTCACTGTAGTTCACTTTTCTCCGTTTACGAAGTGGAAGTTCACGGATGCTTTGAGTAGCAGTGCCTGGCGACTTGAATGGCTTCATTAAGGTCGAGATTGAATCGATGGATGCTGGGCGGCGTCGATGAAGTCCGCTCGTAGACGTCGTCGTATCGGCGCCTGACATAGTCGCTGAGCGACACGCTGCAGGTCGGGCGGAGTTTTGCATAATGAGAAGGTCGAGGGAGCAGCAACGATCGATTGTGAATATCTTGCAAGGTGTAAACAGTCAATGACCCAGTGACGCGTTCGCTGTAAACAAACTTCTGTAAGAAGCCCGAGACCGGCGGCATAACAAATCAGCGTCGTTGTATTTACGCATCAAACCCACTGCCTCTCCACAACAGCTCATGACGCGAAATCACGTGCTCTTTCCTTGGAAGCACGCGTGTACGCTCTTTCCCTCAAGCAGCTACAAATGTAACTTTGTAGGCGAATTTTCTCGATGATTACGTCCATGTTATATTTGCTTTGGCTACATAACACAAATATAAAGATAATTAAAGACACTCTTTGTAACTCCATTGCCCTGATGTTGTACTACCGCTAATCCGTTCTCGAGCACTTGAATGACTTAAAACAAAAGGCTCCAAAAGAATAATCATGACACATACCAAGAGCTTTACGAAAAACAAATGATAAAACCAAGCAAAACTAAAATAATAAAAACTTTTGGTAGCTTTTAGTTGCGCTTTTCTCTAATCTTCTTAGTCGACTAAAGCAATTGCCATGGCTGATAGCCCTACAATCCAGTCCGTAGTTTCCGAAGAACCTTCCGCTCCTGCTCCTTTTCAGCGTCATACACCAAAAACTCATGTAATCCTTTTCCGGCCGGAACCATCGGCAAAACAGGAACCTTCTTGTCTACGATAACTTCCAAAAGAACAGGACCATCGTAGTCCAACATCTCCTGTAGCTTACTCTCCAGCTCCTCTGGCTTGCTTGCCCGGATAGCCTTAATGCCCATGGCCTCAGCAAGCTTGACGAAGTCGGGGTTCTGCTGATGCGTGTGTGCATATCGATCTTCGTAGAACAAAGATTGCCATTGAGTAACCATACCTTGCTCCTCGTTATTTAAAACAACAGCCTTAACACCGATGTTGAATTGGGCAGCACTCGAGAGCTCTGTCAAAGTCATGTTAAATGAAGCGTCGCCGTCGATGTCTATCACGACATGATCCGGTTTTGCAACCTTCGCGCCAATAGCTGCTGGCAGACCGAAACCCATAGTGCCGAGACCGCCAGAAGTGACCATTGTGCGCGGGAACCGCCATCGGAAGTGCTGAGCAGCCCACATCTGGTGCTGGCCAACACCAGTGGTGATGAT
Organism: Lipomyces sp. NRRL Y-11553; assembly: GCA_003705905.2. NCBI lineage: Eukaryota > Fungi > Ascomycota > Lipomycetes > Lipomycetales > Lipomycetaceae > Lipomyces > Lipomyces sp. NRRL Y-11553. Next base: position 76,660 of record PPJW02000030.1, on the reverse strand, counting down.
GGTCTTGTCCTTATATGGCTCCGTCAATCGAGAAATCTCAGATATGACTGTTTGAGGCTTGATGAGACCTCCAGGAGTCTCACGCTCGTAGTCAAATGGGAACCGCGTTTTCCAGTCCTTGATCTGTGCGAACCACTCTGGTCGTGCATCGACCTTGTTGAGCATAGGCATTAAACTGGTCAACATCTCAGTTACATCACCTTCGACCGCCTCAGTGACATTCACAACCTTATTGATATTTTTTGGAGAAATATCAAAGTGGAGAATACCACCGCGCTCTTCTCTCTCTGCACGCCGCGCTTCGGGTGCAAACTTAGACAAGGAGCCAGTGACACGGTCATCGAATCGCGCACCAAGAGCAATAATGAGGTCGGCCTCCTGCATGGCGAGATTAGCATAAGCGCTGCCATGCATACCGAGCATGTGAAGGGACTTGTCATCCAATTCATCGAAGGCACCAAGAGCTTGAAGTGTGGTGGTGACGGGAATGCACACTTTGTCAGCCAGCTCGCGAAGACGAGAGGGGCCGTCCTCCGAGCCAAGTATACCTTGACCGGCATAGATCACGGGCTTTTTCGCCATATTAATAAGCTTGGCAGCATGTCTAAGCGCTCTGTCGGTGACCTCGATGGATGACGCGAGACTAGAGATCGAGAGACCCTGAGCAGGAAGAGAGTTCACAGTAGGAATAGGGGTCCGTAGAATTCCAGCAGTAACATCTTTGGGCAGATCGACCAAGACCGGGCCGGGTCTCCCTGACGTTGCAATCTCAAACGCTTCGTTGATTCTTCGCGGCAGCTCGGCGACATTCTTAACCATGACGTTCCACTTAGTGCAGGATCGAGAAATACCAATGACGTCGGCCTCTTGAAAAGAGTCTGTACCGATGGATGAGGTTGCGACTTGTCCAGTAAATACAACCAACGGAGTGCCATCCGAAAGCGCATCTTGGAGAGGGGTGATAACATTGGTCGCACCAGGACCAGAGGTAACAAGGACAACACCGGGCTTTCCAGATGCCCGAGCGTAGCCTTCAGCCATATGACCGGCTCCCTGCTCGTGTCGAGGCAAAATGAACTTGAAATGAGGCGAATTGTAAATGGCATCGAAAACGGGTAAGATAGCACCACCGGGATAACCGACTGCCAATGTTCATCAGATTAAGTCCGACTTAGCGAAAAACGCTGCCACTTACAAATGTGCTCAACACCATGTCTCAGCATCATCTCGTGGAAAATGTCGCCTCCAGACAGTCCAACAAGGCTGTGATATCACAATTGTTAGCTATTGCAACTAGTGCGTCGAGTCATAGAGAAATGACCGGATGACTCACGAATCATCTAGATGGGATGGAGTGGTTTTTATCGGCGATAATTGTTGCAATTTCGGCTGAATATTTGATTCAGTGTCAGTTCCTGGACTTGTCTTTGTGCTATCTCGCGAGTTAGTACAATAAATCCATGTGTGTGAATGGCGAAGAGCAACATACGCTGCAGCCGAATGCTGCGTCCTCCGACTCTGTCCACTGGAGAAGGCGGTTGTAGTTGATTTTGCACGAGAGGCATTTTGCCATATATTTCGACCTGCCCGTGAGGCAGTCGCACGCGCCGGAGGAGCGAGTGTGCGGAGCATGAAGGGCGATATGAGTGGTGAAAACAGATAATAACGGGTTCGAGCAAATGGTGGAGTTGACAGAAAGTCCTCGACGATGGCAAAGAACTTTTTTTGCCCCTCGTCGTCGAGGAAGTCAGAGTCATAAACTTCTCCGTCTGGAGAGGGTTAGGGCCGGAAAGAAGGCGGCGCGGAGTTTACGCCCCTTGTCCTGGTGCGACTGCCTCTTTTGGATATCCACTGAATCGACTTCCGAATAAGGAAGCTACGCCAGAAATGTCACGTGCGCTGTTATCTATCAGGCGGTTGCGTGGCCAGCAAGCGGAGTTGCTAACTCGCCAAAGGTATAGATAGTAAAACCAACAACCCTAACCTAACACTGAGCATTTCTCTCGCTATTACTTAACTGCTTGCCATATCGGGCCAGAACTTGATATTTCTTTTGTGGCAGCGATATTATCGTATCTGACAAGTCTGACCTGTAAACCGACACTGACCGCCAACCAGCCAGATTCATCTCGAGCTTGTGCCTAGTGAATTTATCCAGAGCTCAATTCACATCTGTGCCTTGCCAGTGAATTGCTCACCGCCATCTCCAATTCGCCATGTCCACGCCAATCCCTTCGCCTTCGAAGGAGGAACAGGCCCGTCTGCTCGAGGACGCGCTCAGCGTCGTTCGCCAGCAGTCCCACCTAATGGTGAAGAATCTCGAGTCCAAGGGCAAGCTCATGGACGCCCTCAAGCACGCCTCCTCTATGTTATCGGAGCTTAGAACGTCCGCTCTCGGTCCGAAGCAGTACTACGAGCTCTACATGGCCGTCTTCGACTCAATGCGCAATCTTTCGGTCTACCTCAAGGAGAACCATCCAAATAATCACCTGGCTGACCTTTACGAGCTTGTGCAATATGCTGGTAAGTCAGTTATCTATATTTATATGTATCCCCTATCACGCAATTGGCTATAGTAGTGCTTGAACGCATTGACTATGTTATGGCGCTGGATTGCGTCGTGTTGTTGACATACTAACTCGCCGGCAGGTAACATTCTTCCCCGGCTATATCTCATGGTAACTGTGGGAACAGTCTACATGTCAGTTCCTGACGCGCCTGTCAAGGAGATCTTGAAAGATATGATGGAAATGTGTCGTGGAGTTCAGCATCCCATCCGCGGTCTCTTCCTTCGCTATTACCTCTCCGGCCAGTCACGAGATTGTCTCCCCATAGGCAACAGCGACGGCCCTGAGGGAAACTTAACGGATTCCATCCACTTTGTCATTACTAATTTTATTGAGATGAATAAGCTTTGGGTCCGTCTTCAGCATCAGGGCCACAGTCGCGAACGCGAGAAGCGCATGAAAGAACGTCAGGAACTTCAGATTCTGATAGGCAGCAACCTTGTCCGTGTTAGTCAACTTGATGGTGTTGAGGCCGAAACCTACAAGACTGTAAGTCTACTAAGAATGTATATTTGCCATGCAAAATATGCTAATTGCCGTAGACAATCCTGCCCGCGATTTTGGAGCAGGTCGTCCAATGCCGCGATATCCTGGCCCAAGAATACCTCTTGGAAGTTATAACTCAAGTATTTCCCGACGAGTTCCATTTGCAGACCCTCGATCTCTTTTTGTCTGCTACCGGCAAGTTAAATCCTGGCGTGAACGTTAAGAATATTGTTATCTCTATGATCGACCGTCTGGCTGCTTATGCTAATCGTGAAGCGGAAGGACAGGCACCTGAGGTCCGCAAGGCGCGGGAAGAAGCTGCCATGAGGAAGCTTGAGGCCGCGGTCAAACGAATCCGGTTCAAAGATAGTGTTGCTGAGGAGTACGGTTTGTTTAAAGATCATACCGTACAAGAAGTTACACCTGTCGCACCTCCTCCACCTGCTCTTAATGGTGATTGGGAAGATACCAGCGCTGCTGCTGCTGATGAAGAGCAGGAAAATGGCGTTCACGACGAGTCGACTGAAACAAACGGTGATGGTACAACGAGCGGGGACGATGGAAAGGAAGAGACTGCTACTACCCCGGCGCCTGCGCCCGTCGCGGAAGAGCCTAACTTGCTGGAAGAAATTAGACTGTTCGAAGTGTTCTTTGAGCAGATCCAGTTGCTAATCAAGGCTCGTCCGGATTTGCCCATTGGCGACGTCACTGCACTTCTCGTTTCACTTACGAACCTCTGCCTCAACTGCTATCCGGCGGAGCTCGACTACATTGACCAGATCATGGGCTTCACGCTTGAAAAAGTGGAAGAATTCAAAGATAATGCGGATCTACACTCACCGCCTGCCAAGAACAACATTCTTGCTCTTCTTCTTGCACCAATATCATCGTACAAGTCCCTTTTGAACGTGCTTGCAATTCCAAACTATCTCCGACTTTTGCACGCTCAGTCATATGCCACACGGCGATCAATCGCGGCTGCAGTTGCGCATTCAATTCTCAAGAACTACACTAAGATCGAGACTCCTGAAGACGTCGAAGGAGTGGCAGAGCTTCTTCGTGTTATTATCAAAGAGGGCCAGCAGCCGTCCGTACCGTTCAGCAATAATACAGCTGCTGCTGTTGCACCACAGGCTGCTACGAACGGCGGTGCAGCCAATGCCACTAACAAGCGGAAGGATGCTGAGACGGACGAGACTGTTGAGGAACAGGGCTGGCTTGCTAGGATTGTCCATCTCATTCAATCGGATATTCCTGATGTTCAATTCCGCATGCTGCAGCTTGCCAAGAAAGCACTCGGTGAAGGTGGCGATCGCATAAAGTTTACGTTCCCTGCTCTAGTTACGTCTTCAGTCAAACTCGTTCAGACCTACTGGGGAAAACGGTTCGTCGACAACGCCTACGCGCAGAAGATCGTCGCCGTGTTTAAATTTGCGCACCAATTGATCACCGATATGTACTCGTCGGGTGCGTCCCCGGATACCTGCTTACGTCTCTACATTTTCTGCGGACAGATTGCGGACCAAGTCGAGTCGGAGGAGGTCGCATACGAGTTCTTCGCTCAGGCCTATCTTACTTTCGAGGAAGCTCTGACTGACTCACGTGCTCAGTTCCAAGCGCTATGCATTATTGGTGGCGCGCTTCATGGTACTAGAAATTTTACCAAGGAGAACTATGAGACCTTAATCACTAAGAACGCTCTATTTGGATCGAAGCTGCTGAAGAAGCCAGACCAATGTCGGGCAGTGTACTTTGCCAGTCATTTATGGTGGGCTGTCGAGGTCGCTGTACGAGGCGAGGAAGAGGGCAAGACCCTGTTATACAGGGACGGAAAGCGCGTGCTGGAATGCTTGCAACGGGCTTTACGTGTGGCAGATGCTTGCATGGACTCTGCCGTTTCGATTGAGTTATTTGTTGAGATTTTGAACCGCTATGTGTATTACTTCGATCGGGGATGCGAAGTCGTCACGGTGAAGTACGTGAACGGGTTAATATCACTTATTATGTCGAATCTATCCAGCACGATTGATCAGTCGACCAACGATTCGCCTCGGAAGCATTTTGAACGAACTTTGCAGTACATCAATTCACAGAAAGAAGAAGATGAAAGATTTGATCAGATAAATTGGTGATTGGAAGAATAATTTTTTTTTTGCAAGACAACCTGATGGTTAACATGAAAATTGAAAATGTCTTTTGTAATATTTTGTGTGGTTATTTTTTTTTTGTGGATCTACTTGTTTGTATTCTTATGTTCAATATTTTAATGATGTCATTTACTGGTTTGCGCATGTGAGAAGCCATAATATACTCTCAGTATCTCATATTCGTCATGGAGCCTGTATTTGCTGTGGATCTACACTAACTGCACGTCTCCATCATCTACATACTGCCTGATAACTCTATATGGCAATACGTATATGTTCCCTTTTCTCAGTTCAATCTTGTCGTCATTGCCAAGATCTACTTCGCCCGGTGCATCGCGCAGGACCCGAATGAAAACAACTTCATCTAAATCTGGTTCATCGACCATCTGTAATCCGCCCGCTGTGTCGTCCAGCCTTTGGAGCAACTGTGGCAGTGACGAAAGAAAACGAAGGTTGTAATATCGTTTGAGCTGATTGGCGCGACTGTATTCTCGTCAGTGATTTTGTCTATGGAAGAAACGATGGCCCATACCGCTTCGTGTAGCGTAATTCTGACTGTGACAATTTCCGTTGCACGTCGGGGTTATTCAATATGTGCATATAATAGTTGTCAATCTAGTTCGACATCAACATGACAGCAAACAAAACCAAACAGCGCAGAAGCTCACCTTATGTATTCGCGCCCGTAAATACCCCCGTACCAAAAATTTGACCCGTTCAAGTTCTGTCTCGACAAACAACACCTTTAGTTTTGCGTTTCCACTGGAGTCGGCAGATGTGGTATATTCCTCAATGACCTCGATTTGTCCGCGCACGCGGTCGAGTATCGTGTCGAGCAATTCATGAGCGTACGGTAATATGTCCGGACATGTGCGCTCATGTGTCCATAGTTGTATGAGGCTGTTAAGCTCTCGGGATTTCTGGATCGTGAGGTAAGAACCATTTGTTGCTGGATGTGCCGAGTGATATTCTTTGTCGAGATTGTTGATTAGGTCGTCAATTTCTAAGTCCCTTTCGTCTCCCATTTTTGTAATCAAAATGTACAATAATCGTTCATCTTGCAATTGATAGTATATGAGAGGTACTGGTATAGAGTCGCATGAGGACGAAGAGGGAAGCAATATTATCGTTTGTTAGCTTGGGACGCGTTTAAACTTAATTTCACGCGCTCACGCGTTGGGACGCAAGCGCGCATTAATTAACATGGACTACTTTCGACAACCCGAAGTGCTGCGACTTCAAAACCCACGCTCAGTTATATTGCGAGATGAAATCACGCGGTCGAGTGTCAAAGAAGTCCGCTGCATCGTCCTCTCCTGAAGCCAAGCGAAGTAGAACGACGGTGAAGGCTGCGAATCTGGAAGAAGACAGCGAGCGAGAGAGCACCGGCGCCGAAGCCGAGATGTTTCCCCGCGCAGAGGGATTGAGGATGTTCATTGGGGCGCACGTTAGTGCTGCGAAAGGTCGGCTGATTTACGAGATTGAGTGGTGGCCGAGGTCTAATGGGATATGGTAGGAGTTCATAACGCCATCACCAATGGTAACCGCATCGGGTGAGCAACTATTCGGTTGTCAATATTGGATATGACTGACAGTAATCAGATGCAACTCTTTCGGGCTATTTGTCAAACAGCAACGACGTTGGACATCCCCGCCTCTCAAGCCGGAAGAAAAAGACCAATTCGGTGAATTGCTAAAGGAATACCAATACGATGCCAGAAAGTAAGCAAATGCATTTTTCACCGCGAGTGAATATTGAATAACTTGATATTGGCAAAGACATCTCTTGCCTCATGGGTCATATCTGATCAATCTCGCCAATATCGATGATGAGAAAAATCAACAGGCATATTCGGCGTTCTTGGACGAATTGCATCGGTGTGAGTCATTAGGCATCGGGCTCTACAATTTTCAGTACGTTATCTTGTAATGCTCAATCCACTCTTTGAATATGAAGTTATTGACGCAAGATATGCCAGTCCTGGGTCAACCCTTGGCCACAAAAAATCCGATGCAATAAGGCGACTAGCAGATAACATCAACGCTGCGATAAAAGCTACAAGGTTTGTCAAGATCGTGCTCGAGAATATGGCTGGCCACGGAAACTTGATCGGATCTACGTTTGAAGATCTGGCGGATGTGATCGCCTTGGTTGATGATAAATCCCGAGTCGGCGTGTGCATCGATACCTGCCATACTTTTGTATGTCCCATGTCCATTCGGCCAACAACGCAAAGAGAACAATAGAACTGATTTCTATTAGGCTGCTGGTTATGATATTCGAACGCAGGAATTATATGACAAAATGTGGTCAGAGTTTGACAAAATCATCGGTCTGAAGTATTTGTCCGCTATTCATTTAAACGATTCGAAAGCGCCTTTGGGAAGTAACCGTGATCTGCACCAAAACATTGGCCTAGGATTTCTTGGACTTGAGTCCTTTCGTATCGTAAGTCAAGGAGACTCATATTTTTGCATTCGTGAATGGGACGGTTAATCGTAATGCAGCTCATGAATACTAAACATGTAGAGGGGCTGCCTATGGTTTTGGAAACCCCGAACCATAAAGATGACGCGGTCTGGGGAAGAGAAATCAAACTTCTCGAGTCGTTAATCGGCAAGTCTGCCGATGATCCGGACTTCGTTGCTAAGAGGGACGAGTTGTGGAACAAGGGCGCACAGGAAAGGTCAGCCATGGAGCTGAAGACAAAAGGGAAGGACGGCAAGAAGCAAACGAAGTTAAAGGTCGGCAAGAAGAGGAAAGTGGAAACAGATGACGAGGATGATTTTGAGGAGGAATAGTTTTGGTTTATATAGCAACTTAACAAAGTATGGATCCTCATAATTGAGACGACGCCTGGAAACAAGTTCCCCCAGATGCAAATTGCAAAATATTTTGTAACAGATTGAATAAGTAAGTGCTGTATCCTTGCAGTAAGACCTAAGAAAGAATCCAAAGAATCGAATAAACCCAAACCCCAGCGACTGCAATCGGGTAAGGGCATATAATTGGGCCGAGTCTGTTACGTTTATGCCCTTAACGCGTATTTTCTTAGCATGTGCCGCATAAGGGCGAAAAGAATGTGTGCGCGCGTTTTGTTGTGTTCAACGAGATGAGGCCCTCCAGCCACCCTTGTTTACATGCCAGAGCTTGAACAATCAGTACATTTTTCCCTATCAGACGTCAACACTTACGAATTTTACCCACTTATAAGTGCGATATAATTCATTTAGATCTGGAGACTGCAGTCCGTTTGGTTTGAATAGTGTAGTGCTTGTGAAGCCAGCTATCCGTCGTGATGTTTTACTCTGAGTCCCTTCTGTCCAAAAAGGTAATAAATATCTTAACCTTGACGTATCTCGACGACAAAACTAACAGATCTCTTCAGGGACCACTTGCCAGGGTGTGGCTTGCGGCCAATCTTGAGCGTAAATTATCAAAAGCCCAGTTTTTACAGACCAGCATTGAGAAATCTGTCGGTGCCATCGTCGGTGACGATGTGGCTCCCATGGCACTCCGGCTGTCGGGTCAACTTTTGCTCGGTGTCGTCAGGATATATAGTAGAAAGGCGAAATATTTATTGGATGATTGTAATGAAGCACTACTGAAGCTTCGAATGGTACGACCCGGATAATATTTGTGGCTCATTCTCTCTTTTGGTACTGATATTTTGCGGCTAGACGTTCAGTAAAGGCAATGTTGATTTGGTAACTGGCCCCGTTGCGGCAAATCCTCAGCAACTTACTCTTCCCAACGCTATCACTGAGCTCGATTTACTTCTTCCTGACCCATCCATTGCTCTAGGCTTCAGTCTGAACCTCGATTTCCCTGCCACACAAGCTACCGTAGTCGGAGCGCACACATCGAATGTCAAGGACATCACCCTTCCTGAACTCCAAGATTCTATCGAACTTGCGCGTGGAACAGATATGGAGGATGAACTAGCAAATATAGGAGATGACGAATTAATTCTCGATACGGGCGAGTTCTTGGATGGGGAGACTTCGGCTGATGTGCCAATGGCAGGTGATGAAGAGCGACACATGGCCCCAATCGACGAATATATGCCAGACGAGAGTATCGAAATTGGACGGCAAGCGGAAGGCAACTATTCAGAAGTGATTGAGGATTACGGAGTCGAAGTTAGTCGCCTTGATATGGTCAGTCCAAAGCCGACCGAAGAGAATCCTCAAGCTCAGCAAAGCGTGCCATTACTTGATGACGAGATGGAGCTTCTGGAAATGCCTAGTCTCAGACGAGATGAGGACGAGACATTAACGCCAATGCGTGACGTTGATTTGAATAGAGCTATAAGGTCTTCAGTTGAGCCTGAGGAAGGTGAACCGACTAAGAAGGCACGAGCTCCGATCAAGCGGAAACTCAAAATTGACACAGTCACTGAGCTTAAGAGTGCATTCATTAAGGATATGCAGAACAACCGGACAGGTATTATCAAGAATTACGCAGTGCTCCCATTTACTCGGGAAAGTGTCACCATGTTTAAGGTGTATGAAACAACCGGTGTGTTTGACATGATATTTACGCCAGCATATATGCACGGGTCTCTAAGCAAGATTCTATCCCCAAAATCCGTTCAAGAAGTAAATGCTAGGAAGCGAAAAGCTTCGGCCGAGATTCCAGAAGGCGAGGATGATGATCTAGTGGCAAAGAAGTTGCTCGTGGACAGAGTGGAGCCAATAATCGATGAGGATAACGAGGTTATCATGCACGACGACGAACAGCGATACCATGCCCCTATTGACGAATATGAAGGACCTGAGGAACAGCAGGCACTTCTTGATCTCGAATTTGAAGGACCACTCCTTACTAATGACAATGAGATTGGTGGAATCGTTACTTCTGAAGACGCTGACCTCGTCGAGGATGGACTCGAGGGCGAAGTCCAGCCCACGCAAGTTGTAAACGACATTTCGCGACATACCAAAGAGACCGTTGTTGTACTTCAGCAGGAACTTTCTACCGCGGATACTATTGATTTCCAGTCTTTAACAGGCAATGCTACGCGCCCGCAAGCCGTCAAGTTGTTCTTCGAGACACTGGTTCTCGCGACTAAAGACGCCATAGCAGTCAACCAGAAGAATCCCTTTGGCGATATTGAAATTAAAGCAAAGGATGCTCTTTTCCACAATGATTGGTTCAATGCGTTAGAAGAGAAGCAGGTTGTCGAGGCAAATTAGCAAAGTACTATCAAATCAAATTGCTTTGTTTGTGTTTATATATTTTTTGTGCTCAGGGTTGTCGTTTTGTATTGTAGGTACGGGCAGGCTCGACTGATCGGGCTTTTAATCTGAGTCGGCCCCAGTGTATAATTAGGCTTACGGAGAAATCTTAAATGCTATGGATTGTTATGTAGTTCATCGATTTTCTTTTTCTTGTGTTCGATTGAATAGAAGTTCTATATTTCTAGTACTTTGAAAATGCTCCTTTCCTCTCGTTATTAAACGCTTTGAGCAATATGATAATGGTAGCAAATGCATAGCCATTCGATGACATATTCCATTTGAACGTATTAATCACCAACGGCAGCAATATATTCAACGGGGGGTAGCGAAATGTTCGTAGCGAAAAAGAGCAGAAAGCGTGAAAAAAATCATTTCGGAGTCGATAACCGCATTTGTAAATAAAAATCAATCAACGCCATGTATACACCGGTAAATGAAAAGCAAAAAAAGCAATTAAATCATTTTTATGACCTGCCAAACCAGGTACGTCTTTGACCTCCCGTCGGGGAAGTATTAATATCGTTTTTATTTTCGAAATCGGTTGGGCCGTTGAAGTAAGCACTCAGCGGACTACTTCCACTTGACCCGACAGCAATATTTGCACCACCACCACCGCCGCCGCCGCGTAATGGCTTTACGATACGCTGACCTCCTTGCAATGGCGCAATGCTGTTAAAACCAGACACAGTCTGGCCATCAGCTTGCTTTCTAAATGCCTTGACTTCCTCCAATCGTTCCCTGAGGGAACCTAGTCGAGTTTCAAAACCTTGAGTCTCAGTCGCAAGCCGTTCCTGCGCGTCCTGCAACAGCATTTCCAAACCGGCGATGCGCTCATCTCGCGCACCAAGTTTGCGCTCGTTAATCGCTAGTTCTCGCTTCAACTGTGCGTTCTGGTCAACCAGTGCACGCTGAACCTGCGTCAACTGCTCCAGATTCCGCTCTAAAAATGCCATGCGCTTTTGCTGAGACTTGCTTGCGTTGGCAGTCTTCAGAACTGACTTGTACTGTTCCCGCATTTCGTCTAAAGAAATCTCAAGCTCTACGATACGCTCGCAGCGGTTTTGGAGGTCCCGCATGAGTGACTTCTTAATTGTGTCGAAATCTGCCAGTTGCTGTGTCACGGTCTTGCCCATCCGTTCCTTGGCCGGGGAGGTGGGCGCGGATGCAGATGTCACTGACATGACTGAGGTATTGACGCTTGTCAAGTTGGCTGGTACTGGCGAGGCAGCCAATGCTTCAGTGGGCTTGGTATATGTCGATGAGACCGACGATGTCGATGAGATTAACAATGATGGGCTTGAGGAGGTTGTCGAAGCCGTATCCGCAATTATCATCTTGCGTAGTCGCTTGTTGTCCGCCATCGCAAGGCTGAGATCTTGCTTTGCGTCGGATAATAGCGAATTAAGTAGAGCCTGCTCAGTTTTGATATAATCATCAAACTTAGCCCGTTCTCCGTCTCCTGCCTCAGAAATCTTAGCAACTTTTGATTTCAGGTCGTCCAACAAGGTCTCAATTTCATCGTCTCTAGTAATGCGCAACTCCACTTCTTCAAGTCGGTCATCCAAAAGCTGCTCCGTCCGCGAGATAAATTCACGAGCCTCCATCAGGTACATTCTCAATCCATCTGTCGGCGACGCATCTGATCCACTGATGGTCTCAAGTTGAGACTTTTCCAAAGATGAAAGTGCCGCTCCAATCCAATCTTTCTTGTAAATCTTATCGACTCCATTGTTTGACCTCAACTCGGGCTCAAAAGCTGCAGTGTCTTCTTCATCATCGGTTTCCACCTCTAGACCACTGCTCAGTGCAAAATATTGGAACCCACGAGTCATCTCTCGTATCCTGTCCTTCTTGCGCCCCATGCGTTCCTCAAGCTTTGTCCGTACCTCCTTTGCCTGCACTGTAGCGTCATGTAACTGCTTGCGGGCAGAATCCAGCTCGGCAGTCGTCTCGGCATTCAGTTCTTTCAACTCGTCCAATGTGATAGCAGTATTTTTCGCTTCTAGCTGTAGTCTCTCAATGCCATTTGTGAGCTCCGCGATTTCTGCACTAAGATTTTCGTCTTTACTGGCCATGTCAGCTTCACGCAAACTGATGGCATTTCTTTCTTCCTTGAGCTCAAAGACTAGTCGTTCTAAGCCAGTGATGACAGTTTCGCGGTCAGTTAATTTGTCTTGCAACTCATTTTCACGTCTCAAGAATTCCTCACGTTCATCAGCGTCAAGACCAGCCTTGGGTGTGGCACTCCTTAATAGCAAATCTGAGGCTGATTGGGATACAGGCGTGTTCGGCATTTCTGGTAAAGATCGTGACGGTGACGACTGGCCCAGCACCGCCCACTTGTCGTTCGGAACGTGCTCACCAGCTCGCCATAGCGTGACCTCCGCCTCTAGCCTTGCAATATACTTTTCATATGCAGAATTCTGCGACTGCATCTTTCTGAGTTGTAATTTGAGTTCTGCAGGCGATAACTCAGCATTAATATGAGGCTTGTTCTTAATGTTCTTCGCGCGAACACCAAACCGCAATGTCGAGATTGTTTCTTGATCGTTGTAACTGGAAGGAGAACAATTCACAATCAAAGTTGTCCGTGAATTTCCACCGAGTGACTCTTGCAAAATTCGAGTGAGTTTCGAATCGCGATAAGGAATATGTGTCGATTTTCCGTCAGTGAGCGCATTGATAACCATACCAAGTGCCGATAAAGACTTGTTTATTTTCTTCGCCTCTTCGAGCACAAGCCCAGATGCACCTGTCTTGCCAACTTTCTCGGAGCCAGCCAAATCAACCAGAAACAATTGCCCGCTTTTTGAACTTCCTGTTTCGATGTTCTTCTGGGACACCACCAATGCGAATATTGAGTGCGAACGTGAAGATTCTTGGTTCATGTCTTGAATAATGAATTATTAGAAAAGACAATATTAGTGTGACTGCCAGGATAGAAATACGTACTAGTTGATGCGATAGCCCTAGCGGCTGCACCTCGGCGCATTACTTCATAGACTTCCTCCACGCTAGCTACGTATATCTCACTGAGACCCTTAACATATACGCCCTTTGATTTTTCTTCGTGGATCGGCAGGTTGTCCATACTTGCTAAAGCGACGCGTTAACTCACTACTAGTACTTTTTAACTGGAACGCAGTTCTTACGTTGCAATAAATCTTTTATCCGCTCCATATATATCTCCATATAGCTCACACGCACGGTGTATTCAATTTCTGCGGGACTCTGCATTATTGACGCAAATATCTGCTCAACAATTCGAGGAATTATTCCCCGTTGGGGTCCTTCGATGTTTGGACCCTAAACGAGGTCAGATATACTGTCGAACTATTCAAACTTATTACTGGCAAGGCTTTACCATCATAGTGTACGATTTTCCAGCACCAGTCTGACCATATGCGAACACAGTTCCATTATAGCCATTCAGAATATCTAGGACAGGTTAGCAGCTTCTTAGACCATTTCGTTAGTCAGACGCACCGTCAACCGTAGATTTTATACTGAAATTAAAAACGTCACTCTGTTTGCTATCCATAGGAAACACCCGATCAAAGGTGAAATTGCCCCCGAAATCCTTGGTCTGGGCCCTTAGTTAGGATCGCAGTCCGACATATCTTTGACCAACTCACTTCTATATTGCACGTATCCTCCCCCGCAAAGGCCACGACAGCTGAACCACCCTGTTGCAATTCGGCATCATTTTGAGGCCGAAACCGTGCGACGACTGCGAATTGACAGATAGATCAGTACAAAGGATTTTGCCTTGTGCGCGTTATCCACTCTACCTTTGATCGAACTTGAGTTTTCCCGTGAAGGCGTGAAACTGGATAACAGGTCAGGCGATGTAATTCCATCAGTTGTATATACTTGTGACAGAACAACCGAATCAACCATGCCACTAACCTCATATTTGTGACGGCTCTGAACCGCGGGAGCAAAGTCTACCGTAAACAAACACGCCCCCTCTGCGAGGAGAAGCGGTTTACGGGCGAGACTTCCCAGTATCGATTCTGCAAACTGGCCCAGACAACGGATCGACAGCTAGTCCGATTAAGGATATTAACTGTCTGCCACGGAAAGCCTGCCGATTGCTAATTGGTACTGTCTCGACATAGAACTGAGACTGACGGCTTTTGGCAACACAGTCGGCTCGGTACCAGAACCTCAACTTACATGAATGTTGTAAACCCTATCTTGTCGAACAGAGCCATGTGCATGTTCGCGGCCAGGGTCCGTGTGTTAGCATTGAATTTACTATAACTATTATTAAAGTCCATTATTCAATTTCCTAGACCACTATTGTCTCGGTGAATCAGCACATTCTATTGTGGCATCGCGGCCGGGATTTGAGAAGCTGGCGCCCCTTTTGCCTGCCTATTCGGAAGTGTTGAAACCAATTCCAATGAGAACTCCCCCTGACAGATGTAAATATTACACAGAGCTGGCACGTATATGTACGTCGTCGTAGAATATCTGTGTCGATCGCAAACGGCTCCATGAATGCTAATTTCCAAAAGGGTCCGTTGTTTCGTGGTTAGAGTTCGACCAGGAGTTGACGAACACAATACAATAGTAACATCGTCACAAACTAACTACACTTTTACCAAACACCACGCAAGTCCGCGAAATTTGAGAGAGATGGGCTTAAATTGCTCCTTATTTGGTGTCACTCTCTCAGACTTTCCAAATTGGATACTAGCTAACAAAAGTGCCGCACTGCAGGTGCACATGCTTATCAAACATCGGCCATATCTACGTGATATACACTGGATAAGCGGCGTTGATGTGTGACGACTAGCAAAAAAATTCAATTCAAGTCGGCCGGAAAGCGAACGCCACCAGGGTGTTGCCAAGGTATGCCTTTCAGCGGTCCTAGTCACCCTGCACACTAGACCCTGATAGCCAAGGTCGATCAAAGCACTGCTATGACAATTGCATAGCAGGTGTGTGGTAATCATCGTAAGGAATTTTACGGTTACGCGTAGGTATCCTAATCGAGCATCTCTGGACCGAGCAATCCCTTCCTCGAGGCAATTTTAGTCACGATCATATGATCTTAGACTTACCAATGAGTAAAACACCATTGAGTTGCGACACACTCGAGACAATAAATATAACTATAGATGTTAGTGAACAAACTGTGGTAACGTACCAGTCGGTATACATGTATAACCGAAGGTTAGGTACTGCATCGGATCCAGCTGTTCGGCTCAGGTCCAGGTTTACCATCCGTCCGGCGTATTGGCTCCAACTTGTCCGCCGGACTCACCCAAGTTGCATACAACGGGACTACCCCGGACAGCATCTTGATCGAAGCAGTTCCTTGACTGATAATACAAGGCATAAAGCAATGTCGAGCAAGTGCAGCAAAGTGCAGTTCCCAAACGCACCAACTAGGAATTTACACTCCCGGTACGTTTCAGCCGACGGTGAGCGTTTGACCTCATCGTCAAGTCTTAGACACCGTAGCGCCAACGCGCTAAATTAACGCCATATACTAAATAGATACCAGTTATTACTTAGTTTCCAAATTTCAATGTTCCAGAGTTCCCCTCGGATCCAGCTACAAGTGGCGTCTCATGATCCATCGCTGACGTTGCCACTGACTTTCTTGGCGAGCCATATGACATGCAATTGATTTCTCTCGGGTAACCTTACTTCAGTGAACGTCACAAGGACTTGGGCTAAGATAGCACGGCTGAGAATGACTTGATTGCGGCTCAGAATCAAGTCAAAATGCATCGAAAGGATTACGGTTTCCGCTGTGACGGGTGTTCAGAGTTGAGCCGGATCTCGAAACGTGTCTCACCACGAAAATACTCCTAGTGTGTGCCGATCAGTCCATGTTACGGAGCCATATACCGACATCTGGGAAGATTTGGGTGGCAAATTTCGTCCATGTAGTTCCGCGGTAGCACCGGGTACTAAAATATCTCTCAACCAAAATCTTTGATCAAACGACCGCGGAGGCGGTCGCCTTAGGATCACTGATAGGGACCATTTCGGTGCTGTCAGGTTCATGGTGTGTACCATATCCACAACAGGAAGTCGACGTGTCGATGATTCATATGGATGTTCACCAGAATCATTTCACTCCTCAATCCATTAGTGAATTGCGTGGCAAGTGAAATGACGACCTCCTGAGCGGTAAACCAGCCGAAGTATAATTTGGACGCTTTCTATGGACGTTGATGTACGCCACCTGTGTTACCATTCGTATCGTGTACCACCTCCAATGCTGGATCCCAGTCGTATCCATCCTCAATTGTCCAACATCCAGGCAATGACAAGCTTCGCAGCTGACCAAGTCATGAGCTCCGCCACTGCAATTGCCACAGTGATTGCCGCTGTGATTATGTAGACGAAACTAAATCCCTGGACATATATAATGGCTCTTTCAAGACCAACCTGTCCGTTCCGTTCTCATCGTAGTCAGAAAACCAATTTCCACAACATGTATCTGCTATACCAATTGATCGCGCTACTCGCTTGCGTTGCTTGCATTGCGTGCAAGCCAATTCAAGCAAGAGACTCCACGCCGGTTGCATCAACAACCTATCCGATCCCATCAATCTTGACTCCGGCTCGAGCTACCAATCCACTGTTCAGCCAGGCACCATTGCAGCACTCGACTTTCGCTGTCAACTCCACTGTGGCATTCGGGGAGATGGCCGACCCGACCAATAAATACACTCTTTTCCGCGATGGTGGTGGGTCCTGCCCTATCGCGAACCGAACACTCTTCTTCTTCGATGACACTGGAGCGTACATAAACGGCACGTTCAAGGGCTTTGCGTCCAATTCAATCTCGGTCGCAACCAACTTTAGTCAACCTAACGTTTTGTCCGATGTGTCTTGTACACCTGCGACTGGGTGTCAAGCTGCTATCCCATGGACGTCAGCGGAAGCGGCTACTCAAGGCTCCCCTTCCAAAAGATATGTGCTTTGGGTGTACACTAACTGCATTCCTACTGGAACCAACACCGCCGTTCATTTCTGGTCGTTAAACAAATATTCGTCAGATTATGCTTACACTGGGCTTGGCAATACTATGGTCCAATACGAGCTCAATGCAACAACCAACCAGTTAACACTGACGCGCAACACTGAGGTAACGTTTGCTCCGCCCACTTATCCGTACGGATCTTTCGCCAGTGTCGTTGTCAACGGAACGGCATATCTATATGGCCTAGACGTTACATATAACAGGAATGATGTACATCTTGCAATGGCACCGGTTGGCACAATCACTGATCTCACCACCTGGCAGTACTATAACGCTAGTACCAAATCTTGGAGCTCGACGATGCCTGTTCCTAGTGCACGAGCGCAGTCAGCCGCAGTTATCCAAAACTCGATCCCATTTTCAACCGGGACCGTCTTCTTCTCCGAGTACCATAATGCCTTCCTCCTGGTGTTCTTCGACAACTATGCGGATTCCACATTCAGGGTGTTGTCAGCACCATCTCCAGTCGGACCGTGGACTACAAACAACCTCGCTATTTGGTCATTGACTCCCGGACCAAAGGGATTCGATTATGGTGGTGTCGCCCATTCGTTTTACTATACAAATAACGGTCCAGCTGGAAAATCTTTGATGTTGCACTATTCTTATCAAGACTCATCTGGGACCTACCCTGTGGCCAATGAATTGACTTTCGCTTGATATATTTGATGTTTTTGACTTGGAAATTTTTGTTCGTCATGTTTGAAATCGTAATGTAATACTTAATCTGTGAGTTGTTTGCTTTTGTCCATTATTGTAGTGACAGAATGTGAAATGAAGTAGTCTCGGGTTGCAGTAGGATGACTTCCCAGGCAAACTTTAACTAAAATCGATCCAAGATCTAAGGTTTACCCTTACCCCATGCGGTTATTTTAAGGCTCATGGGATTTGTGGGGTGTGGCTTCACAGACAATGATACCATTGTACATATTTCACATATAATTCCAAAATTAATACCGCCCAAAAAGGAGATTGAAGCACCAAAATGACTTATATGATGTGGTGCAGAGCGAAGTAGTGTTCGTGCTATCTCGCTAGATGATGGCTTTCTGCACCGACAAGGAAGTTTCAATTTATTGCAAAGACAGCTACGTCTATGGTCTTGAGAAATACGAATCTTTATAAGCAATCTAACATAGGAGATTCCAAAGAGCTGATACATGTCCTCGAGGATACGTATCTTGTTATAACCGCCTTGTTGAGCGCTTCTTAGCATTTACTTAATCATTACATTTCCGCACTAAACCGTGATTATATTCAATAGCTACAACAAACACAATTTATTTAAAAGTCACATAGTTTTTATCAAAATGGGTAGCATCTTTTATCTTATACAACATGTTGCATATTCATCGCCCAAACCAATAGTCAATATTTAGCGTTGCTTTGACTCAGTCGACTTGTCCGACACGTAATCACCAGCAGAGTGCAAAGTATCAGCGGTGGTTTTCTGCGCAGAAGCGGCATACTGCTTTGCGGATTCAGGCAACGACTGCTTTTGTGTTTCTGCGGTATCCTTAGCATCTGACGACTTGCCTGTTACGGTATCAGCCGTGGACTGAGAGGTCGACTTGGTCTCCGGGGGCTGCATATCACGGACGACCTTGTCATAAGCGCCTGTGATCTGCTCCTTCACCTGCTCCATGTAAGACTTTTGCGAGTCAGGAGTAACAGTCTCCGAGACCTTGTCGCCCATAGGTTTTCTGCCAGCTGTGAAACATGTGAGTAAAATGCCAATAAAATATCGAAGGAGATCAAAACAAACATACTGTCAGACATTCTGAAATTAGAAGTAGTTATCAGTGAATGTACGTCTTTTGGAACTGATGCAATATATAACAGCTAAGCGTTACTCAGGATCTCTAATGAAAGACACTGAAGGCAACTTATGATCCGGCAGGGAGAGGCGTACTTATACTTTAACTGCGAGCAATCCATGAGGGCTTGCGCGTCAATTGCCAAGGAGTGAGTGTTCGGCGATATATCAAAATTGGATTGTAGTTAGGCAACGCATTACGTCATAAGGCGAGGGTCACCACAGGGTCTTCGGAAGGTTGTCCCGCGGCTTGGCAAACGGTCGTTTAGCACATCAAACGCCGCGCCTCGGCGATCAGTCACGTTGGTATTGGCTGTTGCAGAAGCAATCGCGACAAATCTCAACTGGTTAAGCAAAGACCCGCCAGAGTTCCTCTGGCGTCAGTACCATGATGCTAGTCGGGGATTACGTACGTAATTGTCGATCGATGCGGAATAAAGATCCGTGGCTTTAAAATCGACTGTAACCCGGCCTGAATAAATAAACGCATCGGAAAAATGATCCGATACCATCGTCAGGGTTCTCCTCCACCGATTTATGACGATGACCCCGAACCTCAGGGGGTGGGCAGAGGCATTGATCGCCGCGGCAGAGTGTCAGGCCCCGTAAGGATTGACGGCCCCCAACAGTCGCAGACGCCTGATGAGACACTAGGCTACATTTGGTAAACAATGTCCGAAAGGAGCAACGTCAATTGTCGTAAACGTACGACAGCGGACTATCGACCATGCCGCTTTGGGAACCAGAACATATGTTTGCCCTGGAACTCACCCGCTACTCCGGTGATGAAGGCAGGACCAGCGACCGAATATATCGGCCTAAGATACGTTTTGCGGAGGCGCGGGTCTCTTCCCATGCCGGATGTTAGACGATTGTCAATTAGCAGAACGAGGCGACGGCGCAAAAAGCGCGGAACAGGATGAGCAGCTGAATCGACCAGAACGGGAAATTCAACGGCTCTACAGAATGTGACTAGTTGTCCGTGGCCATGAATGGGAAATGGGCTCTATTAAATCCAACTTTCGCATCTGTCATCAAGGATGCAACCCCGAGGTTGCCACTGCCAGAATGGATCTCATGACTGATTCTGTATGGACACCTAGAGCTACACGAAACCAAGCCAGAGACCAGTTGTTTCGAAGCTCGATGTCAGGCCGACGAGGACACCGGCACCGGCACCCCATCTCGTAGAGCGCATTGCCTGACAGTAGAAAACACCAAGCAAGGCAGCCGAATTAGCAAGTCAATCCAATCGGATTGCAAAACATCAGAGTAGTTTACCTACAGCGATAAATGACACGCCAGCCTGTAAGGGTGCAGAATTACTGAATGCCCGCCCATTCGTCTTCTTTCCGTCGGAAGTGGCCAGCCGGGCATCAGAAGGCTAACGAGGGCTAGAAACGACACTCTACAAGACGAAAGCGGCCACTATCGTGACAGTGGGCCCACGCTTCCGAACGAACGGTCCATTACGGTCCATGATATTGTGACAAATATCTGCAACCCTTAGTCTATTGTACATATTTATAAGAAATTTTATAAGTCAGTCGGCGCAAATTTCCGAAACGTTGGGGTAACTATATAATTTTGGCATTTTGGTCCTCCCGCCGGATGGCGGGTGCACCGTAGTTTTCGCACTTAGGGTCAGGAAGCCATCTGATAAAGCCAATCTGTAATACTCCCAGAACGCCAATGAAATCTAAATCAACAGATAAGTTTGGTATAAGAAATGCTCTGTCGATTAAAGTCATTAATTGGAAGACTGTCCCCGACATCCTTCTCTGGCGAAAATTATTGTCCCGAGTCCTATCCCTTATTTTATAGAAAAACTGCTTTTTTTTCTCCGGCGATCGCGAATCTGTATTACGAACGGCTTTGGACTCAGCACGGCGGCGAAGTGCTCCGAATATCAGGCTTTTATGAAGACGGCGATAATAAATGTTTGCCTACTAGATGCGAAGGTCGTTATGGAGATGGCAGAAGCCGGAAATGGTTCCACTTATGGGATCAAGTGCATAGTTTTGCTGATTACGTCTTTGTTGATGCAGAAACGTGGGCGGAGGCGCCTGTGATCGACGGAAGGTTTGTTCGCGTAAATCTATTGACGCGTCTGTTTTGTGAGATCAATTGACCGAACTGATTCTCAGAATTGTACCGTTTGATCCGTCGTGGATTGTATCATGTATAAACACGAACCGAATCCTACCTGGCACCCAGCATGCATTCTGGCCTGCGAAAATAAGTGAACAATGCTTCGACACATAATCAGTTAATTATCAAGTATTACTTACACCTGAATTTTAGGCTCTATTCGTTCGAAACAATATCTCCGTGCACGAAAGACACCTCTTAGTGGAGGAGTCGCGTTGACGGCTACTGAAACCAGCACGATCCAGTTCTGTTTGCATTCAGTTCGCGAAAATATGAAGCTTCTTGAATCACCTGAGAAAAAGGCAACTGCTTCTCATACTGATGACAGTGTGATTCGTATCAATCCCGACAAGAGGTCATTATCGTGGAGGAGCGTGACAGGGAGTAGTGCAAATAGACGGCCAGGACGGCATAGTTATAGGATTGCAAAGCGGTCTCCGTGTACTCCAACGTCTGATTATTTTCTTCGCAGAAGAGCTAATCCAAATGGCTCTGGTTGCAAACGAATCAGACTCACGCCTGATGCAACCATCTTGTCCGAATTTCCGGCCAAAAGCTCCATGGATTTGGTTAAAGAGATACCTGAAACAGAAATGGAAGATGAGACGACGCTGGTTGCAGATTCATTTCAGACTTCGAAAATAAAGGATGGTTCTGTAGGCAGATTTGAACGGACACTCAGAGACACTATTTATGTGGCGTCAATATCACCTGTGGCTATTGCAGCCGGCAAGCTAGCTATAATGAAATCAGAAGAGCCTCTATGTGACGCGGAATGTGAAAAATCTGACGTTGCATAAAATTCGAAGTGTATAGAGGGGCACAATTTGTCTAGAATTCGGTCTTGAACTGTGCTTTCGATCGCTCTGCTCGCTAAGATTGCTTTGAGGTTTACAAAGTTCCTACTATTTACGTACTTTTTATATATATTTCTAAGAGTAAGACCAGATAATCTAACTGCTTGAATTCGTGTGACCACGCCCACTCGTGCTCTATGATCGTATTGGTAAACCGATCAGATAGCCATCCATATGATGGAGTTTGGGTGACTAGATTACTAGACGGAAAAGCAACGATGCCACCAGTTAACCGGCTTATTGCGTAAATTGGTTAGATTCACAGGTTGCTCTGACAAGTCAACCGCGAAACCTTACCCAACGGCTTTGGGTTAGGGCCAGATTTATAAGCACCGAAGCCAAAAGGCAGATTAGATGCCTTTCGTAACTAGAAAATTGTTCAATACGGAGCCGACGACACATACCATTTACTGCAACTACTATCACTGTTGTGCGGGGCACATTATGGCGACAGCAAGCGATCTTCCCCCTTCCCTTTCAAAAATTCGACATATTGTGCTGGTGCTGTCCGGCAAAGGTGGTGTTGGTAAGTCATCCATCACCACCCAACTAGCACTATCGCTAGTTCAGCTGGGCTACTCAGTTGGTGTTCTCGATATCGACCTAACGGGACCTTCTCTTCCGCGCATGTTTGGTCTTGAATCAAAAAAAATTCATCAGAGTTCACAAGGTTGGGTGCCAGTGTATACGGATGCGTCGAAACGATTATGCGTGATGTCGATCGGCTTTTTGCTCAAGGACCGGGGTGACAGTGTAGTGTGGAGGGGCCCGAAGAAGAGTGCCATGATTAGACAGTTTGTGCGAGACGTGGTGTGGGGTGAGCTGGATTACCTCTTGATTGACACCCCGCCGGGGACTTCGGATGAGCATATATCCATCGCAGAGCAGCTGCGAGATGCAAACCCAGATGGTGCAGTGCTTGTTACTACTCCACAGGCCGTTGCAACTGCGGATGTAAGGAAGGAGCTGAGCTTTTGTCGAAAGGTCGGACTTGATATACTTGGTGTTGTCGAAAATATGAGCGGATTTCTCTGTCCGCATTGCTCAGAATGTTCGCATATTTTCTCAAAGGGCGGCGGAGAGGACTTGGCAAAGCAGTATGGCGTACCCTTTTTAGGAGCAGTGCCCATCGATCCTCAATTTGTCTTAATGATTGAAGAACAGCATGCCACAGCGTCTGCGACGACAGTCGGGGACCAGAGACCGGACGTCGAGGGTGGAACAGGATTTAGCTTGATCGAGAAATATAAAGAATGCAAGCTTTGTCCAATATTTGCAAGGATCACAGAGCAGGTTGTGGCAACTACGAAGGATAAGGTTAGGCAATAAAAGTCAAGCTGCAAATATGTTCCGGGTGTATACGTAGTTGGAGTTTTCATATAATAGAACATATAAGTTTCTAGGTACATGTAATATAGTTTATAATTGATGCGCCCTCTTGACCAGCGTGAATATCGTGATGGGGCTGGAGTGTTCAGCAGTATTCAATCATTTCCCCGTTAACTTTCAAGAGTCTTAGAGTTCAGACTAGCGGGATAAAACACTGTTAAAGTTTCAGCTACAGAAATTCAAAAGTCAACTTGTTAGCAAGGTTTTTGAGTGATGCGGCTGCGACTCCTTAATAAGGCAAACGTCTCGCGCATGCAATAATTGTTGAGATCAGTGAATACGCCTGCATCCTCGCGTGCTCACTGAATCGACAGACAGCACCAGTGTACGTGTTCCGGTCTTTGTTTTGGGCGAAATATCCTACTCGTCGACAATTAATGACATATAGTAGCAAGTAATTGTTAGTGATTTTTCCCTTGCACTAAATCTGAGGATATTGTACGATCACTTGCTCGACATAATGAGTTCAGAACCTGTGGCAGAAGATATTGCCGCAGTTAATTCGCAGAAACTCGAAAATGCGATCCGAGCGTTTCAGGAAAAGAAACCGGTCCCAAAGATCGACTTCACAGTCTACACAATGGAGGACGGCACGACAGCGTCCACGAAGGACAGACTCATGAAAGGTATTTCGTTAACCCTGCACTGTGATAAGACGATAAGCCGATCGGGCTGTTGACTAAGACGTATAGATGTGGCTGCGACAGCGACGTTCACACCGGAGGACAGCGAAGTTTTCACATCTCTGGATCCACTAATGCCCAATCTCCAGTTTTTGAAACATCATTTTAGCCGCGAAGGCCGACTGAGGGTTGATCAGGCACTGCGCATTGTCAAGGCATGTACAGAGGTTCTCCGGCAAGAGCCTACCCTGATGGAAATTGATGCACCGGTGATCGTGTGTGGTGATATCCACGGACAGTACTTCGACCTAATGAAACTATTTGAAGTGGGCGGAAATCCAGAAGAGACTCGCTACTTATTTTTAGGAGACTACGTCGACAGAGGCTATTTCTCAGCTGAAGTGGTTTTATACCTGTGGTCGTTGAAGCTATGGTACCCAAATTCATTCTGGCTGCTGCGAGGCAATCACGAATGCCGGCATTTGACAGAATACTTCACATTCAAGCAGGAGTGCAAGCACAAGTATAACGAGGAATTCTATGAGACTTGTCTAGAGTCTTTTTGCGCACTCCCGTTGGGTGCGGTCATGAATAACCAGTTCCTATGCATTCACGGCGGATTATCTCCGGCTCTGCAAACGCTGGATGATATTCGACGGATTGATCGGTTTCGTGAGCCCCCTACCCACGGAATCATGTGCGATATTCTTTGGGCTGATCCTTTGGAGGAGTTTGGAAGCGAGAACTCATCTGAGCATTTCAAATACAACAAGACACGAGGATGCTCATATTATTTCTCATATCCGGCGGCCTGCGCGTTTCTGGAAAAGAATAAATTGCTGTCTATTATCCGTGCACATGAGGCGCAAGATGCGGGATACAGGATGTATCGCAAGACACGATCGACAGGCTTTCCCAGCGTGATGACAATTTTCTCGGCTCCAAATTACACAGACTCTTATCACAACAAGGCCGCAGTGCTGAAATACGAAAACAACGTTATGAATATTCGGCAGTTCAATTGCTCTCCACATCCGTATTGGTTGCCAAACTTTATGGATGTTTTTACCTGGTCATTGCCGTTTGTTGGCTCCAAGAGTAAGTAAGAGGTTTGTGTAAGTTTAGGGAAATCAACGCTAAGATGATCTAGTCACTGAAATGCTGATTGCGATTCTAAATATCTGTACCAAGGAAGAGTTGGACCAAGTGACACCGTTATCTGCACCGGAGGGACCAGAAGTGGAGGCTGCTGACAGGGAGCTTGACGCGCGGCGGAACGCGCTTCGACAAAAAATCATTGCCATCGGACGCGTATCGCGAATGTTTCAGGTTCTTCGCGAGGAATCCGAAAGTATCAGCGAGCTCAAGAGCGTTCACGGTGGGCGGCTCCCGGCCGGCACGCTTATGCTTGGCGGACAGGGCATAAAGGATGCCATCTCTTCGTTCGAGGAGGCAAGGAGAATCGATATGCAGAACGAGGGCCTGCCACCATCACTGGATGACGTTGCCAAAACTGAGGAACAGAATAGGAGGGAGGCGATCACTCGTGCTATGCATGAGGCTGACTCGGACGAAAATTTACAGCGCATCGCAAGACGGATAAGTTGGGATAAATAGGGATCTGCCGTCAAGATATTTTTGCTTCTTTACATATATTATTACATTTTGGAGAATTGTGTTCCAAGTATTAATTACGAGAGGATATGTTATAATTTGTTATGCTCAATACATTGTATTAGTCGGAACATAATAACTAATGTACATCCATGAAAAGGAAAATTATATATTTGCATAATTTTAGCGGTTCTAAACTCCGCTTGACACGCACGCTGATTAGTCTGTCGACTGCGACAACGAAGTCAACAGTAAGTACAGCAGTAACGCCAGGGCGAACTGTATTGTGGGCTCCGAAAATATATTGGTATAGTTGGTTATGGCAATATCTGGTTAACACGCAGAACGTAATTGTAAATATGAAAACAAAACCGGCAAAATATTTTTTTTGACTTTTTTGAGTACTCACCTAACCCTATGAGCTGGTTTTTTGATTCGACGATTAAAACACCAGGATCAAACACTTCAAAGTCCGCAACCATGCCTATAAGAATTCTCGATTCTTCTCCTACGTCAGAGTTATTTACGTTGGTGAGGCCGTCAGCCGGCGATGGCAACGAACAAGACGATCCAGATACAGAAGCTCCCGCAGTAATATCCCAGGATCAGCGGCCGAACAACGCGGCTGGCCTGCACTATCACTCGTCTGGAAGGGATATAACAGTACGGCCCACTGCGGCTGAAATTCCCGGTATAGGTGGCATGCCAAGTGACAGTTCTCATTCTGTTGATATATTCGTCTCAGCGTCGTATGTAATATTGCGATGAGAATTTAGAGACATAACTCACAAGTGGGTAGAAGCTTTATACTATACATCCCTTCGAAAAATAAGGGTGTCTCAATACCATACAAGCATATAACTGTCCACGCTATTCAACGAGATCCAGCATTAGGTGTATACTTGCAGCTCGAAGATATTCCATTCAACGTGACGCCGACGACGGCTCCAAATAGCAACGGGGATAAATTAGAAACTGCAAACGGTGCGGAAAAAGATGAGGCAGACAGGGGCAGCGACGATGAAGAGGCTGCAGATGATGGAAATTTGGACGGCGTGTTAGAGATGTTTATAAGTGCCCTCTCCAGTTTGGATCGCGAGAACCAGGAGGATGATATATCCAGCTTGTACGACGCGCTCTCTGTTTGTTCTGCTTTGAACCCTGATCTTGACGAATCAGAAGGCGAAAACGGCGACATGGAAGCGGCTCGTGCTTTGGAAACCGGTGAGGATATTTTTGGGCAAGGACACGAATGGATTACGGCTGAGAACGTGCATGAGTTTGCGGAAGTCAATGTTGAAGGAGAGGAGAGAGTTAGGATAGTGGATGATCCCAGGTTTTTGGATGCAGAAGACCATGATGATCGACGTGAAGAATACGGGGACGAGGACAGACTAAAAATTAGGAGAATTGAATAGGATTAGTTGACGACAATTTACAAGAGAGGCAAGGGTAGACTGTGTAAGATATCAGAAGTTCAGAACAGGATAATTTCGTTAGCTAAGTCTGTTAGCAACTGTGCTAAAAGTCAGCCACATGAACATTCGCCAAATCATTATTGGGTAACTTCGTAGTTTTTTGTCATTTGAGATGCCCAAAATACCCGAAGGACGTGACAAATATTACGTTGGTATAGAGATTACGTAGGATAAAAACTCTATTTCGAATTTGCGAACTGCATGTTCAACGCAATTCCGGCGGGAACGAGCGAGCACTCACACTAATAGCATGGGAAGTTCACATCCGACGAATTACCTTCCCGCTTCAGAAATCACTAAGTTGCTCCCGCACTTTGCTAACGCCGGACCTATCTCCTCTCGCCCGACCGAGAATGCTAACCCATGACAGGTCGGCCCCCTTAACTTCGTCCACAACGCCGCCGCGGTCACAGAGCCGCCGCAGGCATCATATCCAGTCGCATTCGATATCCCCGGCTGCGTCTGCGTCAGCTCCTATTCTGCCAGTGACGACCACGACTACAATAACCGCATCGCCGTCAACAATATCTCGAATACAAGCGTCCGAATCAAGCGCGTCGTCGTTATCGCCGTCAGGAAGTCCACATGCATCATCATCATCGTCAACAGCAACGACGCTGGCACCGACCAGCACTGTATTATCATCATCCCCAATCCCACAACCTGAGTCAATCTCGCCGTCGTTTTCGAAAGACGAGAGACTGCGTCGGATAGCGAGTCAGCCTGTGCTTGTAAGGTCATATAATCAGAACACGTCGCCGTTACAGCAATCCAGACTTGGAGGTTCTCCGAGACAAGGCGTTTCGGGTGGCACAGCCTCTCTCTATGAGAGAAAGGAGTTACTGCCTGTCCAGTATCCTGCCGCGGGAATGTTCACTGTTCACGCCGTGCTTGGTAGTATCGGTTGTTCATGTAGGTGGCAGCCAATCCAATGAATGTTAGTTGGATGTAGGATTGAGATTACTAATTGGACACTTAGTGCCTCAATTGTACGAAACCACTTTTGATTTAGTAGAGGTTTGCGATGCGTATTTTCACACGTCCGGGCATCTATCTCCAGAGGCAGTACTTGGAAAGGGAGTTTAATAGACTTTTACAGTTGCATGTGTCTAATGTTAATGACGTACTCGGATACACGTGGTTTGTATATTAGTTGCATAGAATTGGCTTATGACAGGAACTTGGTTGCATTGGGTGGTTGCGGTGATTCAATCTTTTGGAGTGCAAGTGTACGATACTACGTTGTAACTTCTAATTACATTTACATGATCGATCTTCATACATAGTAGCCGTATTTTCGTATCAAGGTAAGTTAAGTTTCCAGATAACCTTACCCCATTTGTATGCGTCATAATTAACCCTAATCCCACAGTGCATAAATCCCAGGACCCCACCTGAACTGAAAGGCAGATCTAATGGAAATACCAGACCAATTATCTCAGTTTCAGTGAATTTGAATAAAACTTCCAATTTGCTACCTGGTTTTACTGCCTATACCCCGGATCTAGCTGATCGGACTTTTAAAAATGACGACGAAGTCAGTATAAACTAGTCATCTATGGGTAGTGCTACAGTGCTAACGTACCTTGAATATAGATATAGGGTAGAATGTGAGGAAAGGATGGGTTTGCCGCCTAACAGTGTTGATTGATAACAGTGGTCTGCCAGATGCCTTAAAGTCACATCGACGAGATGGGTTCATTGAGTGGATTAAAGGACTGCTAGCTGTATATATAAAACTTGCTGGCTTCTTAGCAAACCGCTGCTAATATTTTTAGGTTCCTTTTGTTCTGCATTCTGAGCCCGCAGCGTACATACAAGGCGTCGAATCGTGGACAGAGGCTACGAAGATTACTCGACAACAATATGCAGCGATCATGAGCGATGTGGAACAGCTGGTGGAAGATCAGTGTGCGTTCACTTTGTCCGTGCTAGATGATTTAGTTTAACTTAGATATTTATACAGTGGAGAATGAGAGGAAGGGAACTCCGCACCTGGCTAAGATAAGACATCTCGTACCATCAATTGGCACATTTTTCACCAAATTGCCTCTGAAAGAAGCATTTTATGTACAGGACACAAAGCGTTCTATTTCATGCCGACGATTAGTCAGTCCTAGCTTTAATGATGTTCGGTACGCGTATTCGACTCTCTAGTCACGTAGATGCTTACGTGAATTAGGTTGATCCTGAATACAGCTCAGACCATGGCCTTGGCGTCGGGCATCGGGCCCTTGAAGCTTGTCACTTTAGATGGTGACGTGACGTTGGTATTTGATGCACAAAAAGTTTGCGTATAAGGCGACTCGGTTTAATATTCTTAGTATGAGGACGGCCAGTCACTAACCCACGATAATCCCGTCATTCCAGTTCTTATTGAAATACTCAAACGAGGTAATGGTCCACGACCTGGTTGCAGATCATCATTAACAAGGGCTTAGATATTTCGATTGGTATTGTCACTGCAGCTGGCTATGCAGATACTTCCGGCACGAGATACAAAGAGCGACTCGAAGGACTTCTTGATGCGGTCCATGATTCCTCGGAATTAACACCAGCTCAGAAACGCAATCTACTTGTCATGGGTGGTGAATCAAATTTTCTATTTCGATTTTCGGTTGATTCGGGAACATTAGTCTATGTTGACCGCGAGGAATGGGTGTTGCCTGAGATGGAAACGTGGGAAGAGGATGATATACAGAAATTGCTTGATCTTGCGGAAGAAGTCATCACTTCGTGCCAACATGTGATGAATTTGAAGGGAGAAATTATTCGTAAGGATAGGGCCGTTGGTAAGTGTGATCTTAGGACGATTTCACGGACATTTTGTATAGGTAGCTAATAGTCGACTAGGAATCATTCCACTGCCTGGAAAAAGTATGATCCGCGAGGACTTAGAGGAGGTCGTCTTAGGTACCCAGCGACGTCTAGAGTTCTCAGACTGCGGACGAAAAATAAACTTTTGTGCATTCAATGGTAGGTCAAAATCTAGAAATCGGATTGTGCCCATATCTAACACTTTTTGCAGGTGGCAGCGATGTTTGGGTCGATATTGGCGATAAGAGATTAGGTGTCAAAGCTCTACAACGCTATCTGGGCAAGATCTCAGGACGACAGACCCTCCACGTCGGTGACCAGTTTGCTTCTATCGGTGCGAATGATTACAAAGCACGATTGGCGGCGTGTACTGTCTGGGTTGCTGACCCGAGAGAGACAGTTGACGCCTTGACGGAACTTTGTGGATACATTGACAAATATTCGGGCAAAGGTGTGAAGCACGAAGCATAAAGGTGATTCAAAAAGTGATTCAAATCTTATTAAATGTATAGTGATTCGTGTGTGTCGAGATTACTGTCGTTCAATACTGACTTGAGTTCCGTAATCAACGCTATTAAACTGTCCTTTATAGGCGACACTGCTAGGCTAGAGACTAGGGGCCCTAGGATTTCTGACTTTGCGTCGGTAATATTTCTTGCCAATCATGTCAGAAACTAGAAATTTGACGCAGTAAAAGTTGCAATAAAAAAAACTCACGTTCGTGTTCCCAGAGGCAGCGGAACGGACCGTCGAGCGTTTAAATTTTTCCTATGCAGCTTGCAAAGGAGCAGATGCAGAGCGATACTAATTGCTTCGGCGATAACGCTGTCGGAACCGCCATCTAATTCCATACTGTTGTATTGGTCCTCTAAGTCGATCTAAAAACATCATATTAGTCCGATCTGTCCATGACCCCATTCAACGCGATAGTCTCACTGTCTCGATAACGATTTGTAGATCATCTGGCAAAGGTATCATGACTGTGTTTCCTAAATCAAGCGTGACTCCCTGGGAGCCCAAAATCCTCGTTTCTCTTGCGATCTATCCAATATAAGTGAATGCCTTTACGTAGCTAAAAGGAGAAGCAATAATTACTTGATAAAAAAGTTCATCTTCAAACAAGAGATCTCTTGCCTGCTTGATTTGGCACTTCACGTCCCCGATTTCGGCGTTGACCTTCGAGGCGTACTGACCTGTCATAACGTACTGACCGTGTAATGGTCTCATGACTTGGACGGACAGCACTTTTGTTCGCTTCTCGCCTTCTGTCTTGAGCACCAGATTTCCTTCTGCATCTCGCCGTAATGTAGCAATTCCTTTCTCCTTGTACGTCGAGCCAGCTAGATTTGTTTTAGACTAGTGTCAAACAATAAACAATAACCCGGCTTTACCGTCAACAAATCCATAACGAACACCCATGCCTCGGAAATCCGGCATTCGCATCTTGGACAACACCTCCCCAGCAACCGCAACTTCCTCCACCTGTTCCCAATACTTCTTCTCATGAACCGCTTCTTTTGCCAACCTTTCAGATGCTCTGGCCAGTCGGTCAGAAGCGGCACTAACGGCCTGCATCTTCCAGCCCAAACACACGGACGGATCCTCGACGCGAGGCAGTGGCTTTATTTTATCTGAACCTAATGAACCGACGGGTACATGACTTTTGAGATGCGGGGACATGGACGTTGTGCCGGCAGCTGGACGCACGGACGATATTAATAGCGAGACGAAGTCTAGTGATATTGCAGCTTCGTTTTGGGCCGCACCGATAAGCCTGGTGAGTTCTGCTCGGGTGTTATTGAAGTCTTCTTCGAATTGTGTCAAATCTGGCGCAATTTGCTTCGGCTGGGAGGTCGACGAAGACGGCTCGGGAGACGGATTCTCTTCCTGAGGAGTAGACTGACTGGCTGCTCGGATTTCCTTGCGAAGTTTGTCTTCAGTCACGTTCATAAATGATCCCCGTTCTCGTGCAATTTGCGGAATGATCTGGCTCAAATTCCGAAAAGAGCTTACAACAGGATGTTAGGTGATGAGCGCCGACTCCCGCATAACAGCACTTACCTAACCGCTAAAGTAGGATCTTCTGCTAACGGTGGTGGCTCTAATGATACAAATATATCATCGGCCGATAGTGATGGCGTACTCATTTTGATTTGATCATATAATCACATCGGAAATGCGCAATGTTTGGTCAAAATCGGTTAACCACCTAGTTTGGAGTCTGAATAAATTCAAGCGTTATACCAATTAGCCGGGTAACATCACGGCAAGCCTCACAGTTGAGCCGCACGATATCCTGTCGAAATTTCTTTCAACAGCATTGTCTGGTTTAGGTCATAGTGGCTATATTTTTCGTGTCCACAAGCCCAAATATCTTTACGCATTTTGCAGTCTTTAGTAGTGATTGAGGTAGTCAGGTACCATTAGATTCTGCGACACAGTACAAGATGTCGACGACTGTGGAGAAAGTACGTGCGTGACTTACTGTTTAAGAACTGTAAACTTGTCCCAGAGAGCGCGTTTGCTAACAGGATGGGTGCTTTAGATCAAAGAGGTAGTTTAACGGAAAGATATTTTCGTGAAAGGCATGGGTGACTGAACAACGTGCAGATCGAGGCGGAGATGTCGAGGACCCAAAAGAACAAAGCGACGAGTTTTCATTTGGGACAGTTGAAAGCTAAGCTAGGTATGTCTATTCCTGATTGTCATAACGAGTCGGGCTAACCATGGACAGCGAAATTAAAACGAGAATTATTGACACCCACGAGTGGCGGCGGTGGCGGCGGTGGTGAGTTTTTGGTGAAATAAGAAAACAAGACGAAATTTGGTGGCTAATTTATGAAGTTGGCTTTGATGTCGCGCGGACCGGTGTCGCCTCCGTCGGGTTCATTGGATTTCCTAGTGTTGGCAAAAGGTGCGTTATTATAAGTTGCACAGGACTGGCCGGGACGAGATATGACTGACCGGAACAGCACGCTAATGAGTCGACTTACTGGCACTCACAGTGAAGCTGCGGGTACGTTCCGCACCTAATAGATCTCATAGGGAGTTTTTGTTAGCTGACACAACTTAGCTTACGAGTTCACGACGTTGACGACTGTACCTGGTATTATCATGTATCGCGGCGCAAAGATTCAGGTAAGCAATAGCTGTACTTATGACTGGATTTTAGGAACTGACACAATGCCCACTAGATTCTGGATCTCCCCGGTATTATTGAAGGCGCGAAAGACGGCAAGGGTCGCGGTCGTCAAGTCATCGCCGTCGCTCGCACATGCAGCCTGATCTTTATAGTTCTCGACGTTCTCAAACCACTTACAGACAAAAAAGTCATCGAATCCGAACTTGAGGGCTTCGGGATCCGGATTAACAAAACTCCACCCAATATTCTGATCAAGAAGAAGGACAAAGGCGGGTTGAACATCACAAATACAGTGCCACTCACGCACATTGATCACGGTGAAATTAAGGCAGTCATGTCGGAATACAGGATTTCGTCGGCAGATGTGTCGATTCGGTGTGATGCTACGGTGGATGATTTGATTGATGTACTTGAAGCTCAGAATCGGAGGTACATCCCAGTTGTTTATGCCTTGAATAAGATCGATTCGATTTCGATACAAGGTGAGTTCAGTCACCAATATTCCAAAACGAGATGTGCATTTTGTCCTAATAAATTTAGAATTGGACTTACTTTATCGGATTCCGAATGCTGTGCCTATTTCTTCTGAGCACGTATGTATATTGTTCCATTCGTCATTACTGTAGCTAACGGTCACAGGGCTGGAATGTTGATGAACTTCTTGAGATGATGTAAGTTCCCGATTTACGAGGGTCTTCTACTACTTGTACTAATTAAGCAAAACCCAAAGGTGGGACAAACTCGACCTTGTCCGTGTGTATACTAAACCGAAGGGCCAACCTCCAGATTACGAACAGCCGATCGTGTTGAGAGATGGTCATTGTACGGTGGAGCATTTCTGCAAGGCCATTCATAAGAGTTTGGTCGAAGAATTTCGAACTGCCGTGGTGTATGGTTCGAGTGTGAAACATCAGCCTCAGTACGTCGGCCTCTTGCACGTATTGAAGGATGAGGATGTTGTGACTAGTGAGTTATTTGGTTTGCAATGAGTAGTTGATCGAATGAAGCTAACAGTTTTACAGTATTGAAGAAGTAGATGCGCTATCGGTGCGCGGCTATGGTTCGGTTCAGAGGAAAGTCGACGATGTATATTGTAAGAGGCAGTAAATTATCGGGATCCTAGATCCGATTCGTGTACATCGCTTTGATCAGATTTAATAGACGACACCTATAAGCAATATCCCAGCAAAAAACAAAAATATATCAAACCATCTGATATGTCAAAAACATCACTCCACTGTGTCATGTGCTTGGCCACGCTGTCAGCTTTGAGTTTAGGTTGATTAGGTGCATGCTAATGTGAAAGCATGACTGGATGGGTACGATCCAACAGGTCGACACTGGTTGACGTTGAAGTTTTATGATTAAGTATATGCTTGGCTGTGAAATCATGTACAAAGGGTGGTAGGCGCACGCGACGGAGTGTCGACCTGCGTTGCGTTTGTAAAAACCATTTAGCCTAGCGCGAAACGCACATCTCGCTCGTATTGAGGAGAGCGGGGCCCTGATTGGTCTGTCCAGAGCTTATCCGATGCTGAGTGAGTAGCATAGAAAGTACTGTAACATGAAGCTTGGGTCTCTGCCTCCTTGCCATCCCGCAATAACTTTGTGGTGTGGCTCCCGCAAATTTTAAATTCCGTCCGGAAAAAGCAACCTCCGATTTTACGACGAATTTGGCGGGCATAATGATATGTTATATTCTACCGGGCAATTGCTGACCTACACGGAGCAGGCATTCTTGTGCATTGCCATACACTTGTATTGTTCCAGTATCTTCCGGAAGATTCCTTTCTTACGTAAGTAATTGCAGCGTACTACACGTAGTCTACAGTTTGCATTTCTGGGGAATGCGTTATAGCGTTCTTTGACTGGGGGTCGGGGACCCCACTATGCCCCGGGTGAATTGAGATTAAAAATTGGGTGCGGCTGGCCGGTCTCACACCACGCGGATCTCCGGTTTTTCCGAACCGCTATTAAGCAAAGGACAAGGACCGCTGCCCGTTCTTAATTAGGCACGGCTTAATTTCTTGTCCCGTGACTGGCAATATTGGTTTGACTCCAGAGAGCGTAATCGGCGACCGTGTTCCGACCCTAAAGTAGCGGAATTTATCAAAGGAAAATTTAAGCGCAAGCGCGTGTCGCGCCACCGTTTTACTCACATTCCTAACCCTGGCACTCCACGAAATTCGCGTGGTTTCGGATTTACGATATTGCGGGAGTCCCACAAGCAACGTCCCTCGGCTCGGGTGAGAATGACCATCAGTGCAGTGTCGTCATAAGTATCAGGTCATTAGCCTGTCTCGAGACAAGCTATGAGCTGGATATCGCGGCAGAGATAGTCTTCTCTGTAGCTATATCACGGAGGACAAGGCAGTTCCGTGACGTCGGTTGTTGCCTCTTTTAGACCTGGTGACCGAAGTTTACCCACCGTGAGGGAGAGGGGCCCGTGACGTGACATCATGTTTCGTGATCGCCTCGCCTTCGGGGATAGGCGGTGGCAATATTGGCCGCCCTCGAGCCCACGAGGACGCAGTCCTCCGTTCCTGGATTCCGGGGACAGCTTACTACTTCTGGTTTACTGTGACTGAACTCTATACCCCGGCTCTCCACTCCCCACGCGGTTACCGAGCCCCCGCTAACTGACCACGAAAGTATCAGGCAGACCGGGGCTCCGCTTTTACGAGGATTTAAAGCTCCTACTCGCCCTGCCACTTGGTTTTCTCTTGCGTTACCCAAATACTCCAAGCAACCTTAACGCTTTCTGTCAAATCATCAACAATATGCTGAGGCTCTACAATCCATACCTTGTGGCATTGTCCGCCACCATCGGTGGTATGCTGTTTGGATTCGATATCTCATCCGTATCGGCTTTCGTAGACAATGACGCTTACCGTCAGTTCTTCAACTATCCTAACTCAACCGAACAAGGTGGCATCACTGCCGCCATGGCCGGCGGTTCGTTCCTAGGCTCGCTAGCTGCTGGTTATGTTTCCGACAGACTAGGAAGGTAGGCAAGGTTACCTGCGTTGTAACCCAACGATGCTAATAGGTAATGAAATAGGAAGCACACTATTCAGCTCGGTGCCATTATCTGGATGATCGGCGCTGCCATCCAGTGCTCGGTTCAAAATGTTGCCCAGCTCATCTGCGGTCGTGTTATCTCTGGTGTAGCCATTGGTATTTGTTCTAGTCAGGTTCCTGTATATATCGCCGAGCTCAGTCCCAAGAGAATTCGTGGCCGTCTCGTCGGCCTGTTCCAATGGGCTGTCACATGGGGAATTATGTATGTTGCTTTCCATGACCCTTTTTATTCGTATACATGTTTATGCTAACCCACTTTTGAATAGGATCATGTTCTATATCTCTTATGGCTGCACATTTTTGCCGGGTCCAGAATCATTCCGCCTTGCGTGGGGCATTCAAATGGTCCCTGGCTTTCTTCTTCTCCTCACTCTTACGATTTTCCCTGAATCTCCAAGGTGGCTTGCTTCCCGAGACAGATGGGATGAGGCCATCGAGATCATCTCCCATGTGCAGGGCAAAGGTGACGTCGAGAACCCGGACGTTCAACTCGAGGTCCAAGAGCTCCGGGAGGCAGTCAGAATTGACAAACTTTCCGAAGACGTCACGATTTTGGACCTGTTCGCCAAAGGTTCAAGGGTCCGCACGTTTGTCGGAATGTCGGGCCAGATTTGGCAACAGCTCACGGGCATGAACGTCATGATGTATTACGTCGTCTTCACTTTTGCAATGGCTGGCTATCAAGGCAATGCAGGTCTGGTTTCGTCATCAATCCAGTACGTCATTAACGTAGTCATGACCATTCCTGCCCTGTTGTTCATCGACAGCTGGGGCCGCCGCCCGCTCCTCATCTACGGCGCAATCATCATGTCAATCTGGCTCTTTGCAGTCTCCGGTCTCATGGCCTCCTACGGTCATTGGGTCCCGTCCGTCGACGGCAACACAAATATTCGATGGTTCGTTCCGGAGAAGCCAGCCGCAAAGGCCATTATCGCTTGCAACTATCTGTTCGTGGCCTCCTTCGCCACCACTTGGGGCCCAGGAATTTGGATCTACGTGTCCGAGATTTTCCCGCTCAAACAACGTGCTATCGGTAACGGCTTCTGCGGTGCAATGAACTGGATCTTCAATTTCGCGCTGGCGTTTTTTGTGCCCCCAGCGTTCGAAAACATTCAATGGAAGACATACCTTATTTTTGCCATATTCTGTATCGCCATGGCCGCTCATGTGTTCCTTATGTTTCCAGAGACCAAGGGCAAGACTTTGGAAGAAATTGATATCATATGGGCCGAGAACATCAAGCCTTGGAAGACCGCTAATGCTGACGTTACTGAACTGGCGGCCAACAGAGATCTTGTGAAGGATGACAAGACAAAAGAAATTGAGCATATGGAGCGTATGGACACGTCCGCCCCGTCTGAGACGGCCGGTTCCGTTGAACCGAAAGTATGAAATTCTTAGTTGGCTTGACGTTATAATCAGTTTACTTGTTATGGGAACAAAATTGGTACGACCTGTAATCATAGAATAATAACAATTATAATAAAAATAATAAAAATAACTACTTTTAATTAGTCTCCCTGCTGAAGACTGTCTAACTAGGTATGCCCATGGTTGTACAAGTCCGAATATGCACATAATGACAAAATCCCACAGAAATTACAAAACCCTCTTCTTGTGCTGTTTATTCTTTTCAAGCTTCCGTCTTTTCGTCTTCAGAGCTTCTTTCCGAGTCTCCTTCTTCTGAATACCGTACTGCATCTGGTTGTACAATTTCTTCTGCTTGTTGGTCATCATGATCTTTCGCAGCTCTTTCTCCTCTTCAGCTTGCTTCTGTTCAACTGATTTCTTGGGCTTCTCATTCCCACGTTTGCGCTTCTTCGAGGTCGTCGAGGAATACATTATGCCTCTTGCCTCGGCCTCGAGTTCGCGTTGATGCTGTAATGCGTCGTCCTCCTCTCCCTCGTCCTCTTCTTCCACTTCGACCTCGGCCGTCTCCTCAACTTCATCCTCTTCATCCTCCACCTCCTCTTCTTCTTCCTCTTCCTCTTCGCTTTCCTCCACTTCATCTGCCTTTTCGACCTCTTCAGGATCATATCCAGCCCCATCACCCCAAGGACTCAAATGCGGTGGTAAGGTAGCTCCGATGGCATACTCATCAACCGGCATCAACCGCCCTCTATTCAATGAGTCAAAAATCCATTGCGGCTGCACATATATCCGTCCTGGCACTTTACTCGCTAATGCAGGCCTGTCGCAAACCTGATGCGTCACTTTTTTCAACAACGCGTCAACTTCGCGTTGCCGTGCATCAAAGTCAACCTCTTCAGCCTCTGGTACGGCGTCCGTGTCGACGTGAAGATAACCATCGAGGACAGACTCGGAGATCACGGCGCCTCCTTGCGCAATAATTGCCAGCTCGACAATATCGAGCGGCACTTCTCGGCCAATATAGAATGTGAATGGCGAGAGAAGTGATTTAATGGCATCCTCAGGCGAGATGTCCTCAGGCTGCGGGATGATATCGCTTATGACTTTGTCTGTACTCGGTAGCGCCGTGAACTTGTCAAGAGTCTCCGTCACTTCTTCGTCCACGTCGTCCCCGTCGACCGCCACTGGTTCGGCTTTGTCTTCAGCTGCAGGGTTGTTGGCTTTGTTGAGAACAGTCGAGATAGTCTGGGCGCGAGACACCATTTCCGACTCGGTAATCGCCGCCTTCTCGGCATTGCTCGTATCAATCAGTGACTCCTTCTCCCGCTTGCTCTCTATCACGTACGCCGAAATGCCACCCACACCATGCGCTCTCGCGGAATCGATTTTTGGCGGATACACGATCCCGGCGTCCGTATACAGTCTGTACAAGACAAACTGAATCAAAGTCGTGTAAAACTCCAAAAATGTCGACATGATCCGGAAATCAACATCGGTAGGCACATTCTGTGGGAACTTAAACGGCACAAGCCACACCACCTCCTGGCCTTTGATTTCGGCCTCGTAGTAGACCCCTTTAATGCTGACAAACAC
Organism: Lipomyces sp. NRRL Y-11553; assembly: GCA_003705905.2. Taxonomy (NCBI): domain Eukaryota; kingdom Fungi; phylum Ascomycota; class Lipomycetes; order Lipomycetales; family Lipomycetaceae; genus Lipomyces; species Lipomyces sp. NRRL Y-11553. The sequence continues at coordinate 37,272 of PPJW02000030.1, read as the reverse complement.
TTTTCGCAGAAGTCGCTCGCGGGCAACGTATGCCATCCATTGGCTACACAGCTTCTCGGCATCTTCGGTTACTCGTGCCGTGACTTTATCCGACGCCGGCATGGCCGCGAACAGGAATAGCATGCTTAAAGCATCATCTAAATCCCGAATCGCGTCCAAGAGTGTGGGATACCGCTCCTTCACGACTTTGTCAAGTCTATATCGCGGTCTATTCTCGTCCAAGCGTTTGGCATCAGATACATCTCCCCTGCCCAGCGCCCGTGACAGCTTGCGGGCGAAAATCTTGTGCTCACGGAATTTTTGGATGACGGGTTCGTGAAGAAGGTATTGGATATCCTTGGTGTAGTAGAACGTCGTTGGCGCAGTCGAGCCTTTGTTCGCCTTCTTCGCGCTGCGGGGAGCACGAGGGTAGATGCCTTTGAATATGCATATACGCCTATCCACTCGCATCAGAGATCATTCTTTCGTAAAATATAGTGTAACATACCGGAAATCAGCGAGCGAGAGCTGGAGCTTCTTCACCGCCTGCGTGCGGGTGATAAAATTCTTCGCCGCACCGGCTTGATGCTTCTTTTTGATCCTCATGTTGTCCCCAAGTGAAATGTTAAGATATTATTATTTCTCCACCAAAGAAAGCAAAGAAAATTATAGCTAGCCGGGAAAATTTCTGCGCTTGGGAGTTTGGGATAGTATTCACTGTGTTTTGGAGTTTATGCAGGGGCTACAGCCGGGGCGGTTGGCAAGCTAGTTTTTTCGGAATTAGTTTAAGTTACCCAGACTATCAATTCAAATTCAAAAATCGAGAAACAATCAACATGACGGTTCACCAAAATCTCATAATGCTCAGAAGTATTTTCTATCATTTTGCATGCCGCATCACAATCTATGTACCGTCTACACTCTACTCTGGTTTGTGTGTTCTTCTAATCTTCCCTCCTTGTAATCTACTCAGTGCGCTTCTTGCCCTCCTCAAGTCCGCGGATTTTGTTCTCAATCCTGCTCTTCTCGGACATAACCCATCCCTTGATTTTGCCCGTTCCAGGATGAACGACTTCTTGTTCGCCAACGTAATCCAGAGGCACGAGACGTGGCCAATTTACATATGCCAAACTGTGCCTGGCGATGAAGTACAATGAGTACGCGAGGATGACGAGCCACATGCCAATAAACAGGCGAATCGAAAGTTTCGCGTCATTAGCTCGAGGCAAAAAGAGTGCCGCTCCAATCATTAACACTGCCCCATAAGAAATGAAAGGCATCTACGTAATGTTAGAATTCATGAACGGATGATTTGAAATTACAGTGATATCTCACCGATTGAATAATAAGCGGCCTATGATCCCTAAACGGCGGCTCGACAATCTCATACGGTTGGTGATTTCCAAGGAAAAGATCGTACGCGTCTTGTCGCGGTCCATCAAAGAAATTGTTTCGTGCATAGCGCTCGACCGAATTCATGAAATCGTTCACCGCTCCCATCTTCGTTCGTTTGCCAGTTCTAGAGGCCACTATTAGCACAAATCGGGTCATAGAACATGACTTTCTTTTATATACCTCGTGAAATCAGTCTTCAAAGCACCTGTACCGGAATACGCACTAGAAATAGCATTCGCGTTATCGGCCCAAACTAAAATATTTGTCAATGTTGCCGATCACGTATCTTCAGTGACGAATTCACACATACCATTTCTAAATAATGATACAAAATTAGCATCATCCTCCCAACCACCACCGAAGGTTGAAATCTTCGCGTCGACCAATATCTTTTGCAGCGTCCAACCCGCTAGCATACTCTGCACGACATTCGTTCGATCAAGACAATCCATGCAATTCGTTCTAACAACACCATTCTGAAACTTCTTCGGTACAGAGATTTGCTTCTCAGGGTCATCCACCGACTGGAACCAGTTCATCTTGTCTGCCCCCATCTCGGCAAGCCGATCAATGAGAAGCTGCACACGGTGCCATTTCATACCACGGCATTCATGGTGGAAGTCAAAATACACGTAAATGACATCAGGATCATCTAATATCTTGATGGCTTTCTCGTATGCTGACTTGACCGGTAGTTCATGGCCGGTTTGGTTAACAAGGTTAACACAGTAGTTGGTGCCGTATATGCTCTTCTGCTTATCAAAATGAACTCTAGCAGTTTCAAACTAGACTGATCAGCATCCGATCAAGCCACAAGCCAACGATTCCCTGTACTTACAGCAGTATCCAAAATCCTTAATTTGGGCTTGTATCTCAAATTATTTATTTCAGCCCAATACACAGGAACGCTTCCACGAGTCTGGACAAAACTATACGTTTCCTGACCCGGTGTCTCGAGAACGACAAGTTGTTCTGTCTCATTGAAATTGGATACGTTGCCTTGCTGGTCAATACCACGACTGAAGTAGCGAGTTCCAGCCCGGAACCGACTACGCCGAGATATTAGGCCGAACGTGAGCGTCACATTATTGATCGAAGTTTTCTTGAGGTTGACATCTATCAACAGAGGGTTAACTCAAAAGGTTCACGTAGCCACAAACATGAAAAAAAACATACAACCAAATATGACCGGCAGAATGAATTGACTGACATCTGAATTGACATTGGCGTATTCGATTAATTCACTTTGGGCGTATCTGTTCCAAAAGAATCGTTCATCAGCCTGTTACCTCAAGTCAGCCCCAGTAGAAATTATGATTTTGTTTAACGGCTGTTTACTTTCTGCCAAAGCGGACCATTCTGTGTAAGTTGCTGCCGCTGCATGCTATTCGTGAGATCCCAAGTATACGAAAAGTACATAGGCCCCGTCTTGATATGTTGCTTCAGCAGAGATAAATACGTCAATTCGTCCTTATCCCTCATAGCCCCATCGCGCAGTGCAATGAACTCGAAATCCGTCATTTTGTACACCACATGTCCCTTGATAAGGCCGACCTTCTCACATTTCGTTATAACAATGACATATTTACCAATCCGTAGTCTCACAATGCCGAGGATGCCAGGAACTGAGTGGCCGAATGTCGCATACTGATCCGTATCGCCATCGTCTGGTTTACATCTGTTAGCGAGCTCGCCAGCCACCAACACAACCGGCTCCGGTTCCGATGCAGCATATGACATGCCATATCTACCAGAATCACATACTTTTGGTAACATTAATTTCGCCAGTTGGTTTCGAAATATGCAAAACGGTTGGAGGCGACGTAAGATTGTTGATAAATTGGATCTCCGTCGGTGAAGTGTATGACGACACGTACAACGGCGCGGACATTTTTTATTTTATTCCCGGATCCAACTTGTCATTCACTATTCTGGTCTCCACTGATAGCTACAATATTTTAAATTGAAGCCCAATGTTGCGGGACAACAGTTGTAGTAAGTGGTCCGGTTCGAACGACCTGTTATTCGTTCCTGCGCGGCAACTCGATACGTTTCGTGCACAAGCAGATGAGGGTTTCGTGGCAAATTACGAATTTGACTGATTTCGTCGGAAAACCGAAGTCAGCAAAGCCACACAAATTCGAACATAGAGCCAAAATAATGGACATGTTGCAAACTTGCAATACAAAGTGACAAATAGTTTAGGCTAACTCGTTGGAGTCACTTAATTTCTCAATTTTCAGTAGCCAAGAAATCGATATTCGGAGACAGGTAAATAAGTTATTGGTTATCCATTTAAATTAAATTAGATGATTTCCTCTTGCGTTGTTAGACTGCAGATCAGCCGCCCATTCCGGGGATTTTGAACATAGGAACAAAATGAGGAGTCCGGAAGGCGTCTTGCATGCACATTCTGGCCAGACCAGAATGCTACGAGGCAAGCCTCAGTGGGCAATCTATGTACATGAATAAAATGGAACTCCGTTTGGACAAAGGTGCAGGGAAATCCCTCCGGGACAAACAGAAACTCAGCGGGAAAAAAACAAAATTCCCGGAAGTAAAAACCTGAACAGTTCCTGAGCCTGGCTCCCCTCTTGGCTCTCTGCAGACTGTGTCACTTGCCAGGCGACTTAGTTCTCGTTGTCAAGTTGAGTATCAGTTGTCAGTGTTCACATAGGACGATGACGAGGAAGGGAGGGAGAAGCATCAGGGAAAGATGGGCCATATTTATAACCAGACGAGTTTCAGGTCGGTGATTTAATTCTCGTTGTTACTGCCCTACAAACTCAACACAGTGCCGTACAATTATGAGATTCTGGCAATCTAAATTAAATTAATATCTCCCACAGTGTATTTGTCTTGAAATACCTTATTGCCGATATTGACGATACGATATCGGTAACTTATTCCTAAAGTCGGACGATTACCGTTTGACGATTTTATCGTCAAACGTGCCGATATCGTATCGTCAACCCTGAATCCCTAATTTGTCGATATCGGCAAATCAGAAGATTACATTTTTTTAGGATGGACCATTAGGCCCAGAATGTAAATTCTGTGCAACTCAAATTATCGCAGATGTCGCCCATGAGCATCAACATTCTCATTGTGTCTGCCTTCATGGAGCGGCTCCAAACACCAAGCAACTCCCTTCTCGCACTAAAATAGCCTTTCCACTGCCACCTCGGAAGCTGGGATCGCCAAGTAATCCCTACCCGCAACAGTCAGGTACTCAACTGTGATATAAAGAAGTTAAGCGATTGTCGGTGTGCAGGTCATAGAAACACGTGGATTATCGACAAGTTGGCGGCTCACCCATACAGAACGACCGATGTTTCTTGGTCCGCTGCCCCGCGATAAGAAACCCAATACGGGAACTTTTCTCTACTTTCGACCTGGTAAGCTTATCCATGAATATCGGTCATAGATACGGATTCGGGCAGTCATATCAAATCGACGCAACTTTGGATCAAAAGGCGTTACACTTCCCGACCGGGTCGATCAACGGGCCTCACCTCGAGCGGCTCAAAATCTGGCGATCACCACACGAAGGCGTAACGGCCCCGGAGACCAGACAACGAGAAGCCATAAAGCCAACTAGAATATCTGCAAGAAGTCAATGCCAAGAAAGACACTGTCCAAAAAACTGTGCAAAACGTCACTGCCCAGTTGGACATAATGGAGAGTCATATATCCGATGTACTGGCACTGCTCCGTCGCCCGCGACAAAGTGACCCCGTGCTGGAGTTTATAATCTCCGAGGACGGCTACAAGAGAATTATCGAGGAAAGAGAAAAAACAAACAGAAGGTGAGATCCAATTTCTCTGTTTCTTGCTTCCACTAACGGCAGAAATAATATCAGCTATAGGGTATCGTATGATAGCCACTCACGAACAGTAACCATATGCTTCCCGACAGCGGTCCATGAACGAACGGGTGACATGGTTATCAGCAGTATGGTGAACGAAGTTGTAAGAATGCTGGAGAACGCTGGTGTAGGAGATGAAGTAACATCGAGAATACAAAGCGGCGGTCACGAAACCATCACAGATTCCTCTCTCGCAAGATCCTATAAGGAGCCTGATGGGCTGATTATCTTTGAGGACTTCAAAAGCAAGAACCCTAGGAGAATTGTTTTGGAAGTCGGATTCTCCCAAACATACGCCAGCCTCAAGCGGGCATGCTTGTGGTGGATGAACCAACGACAAGTTCCCGTAGTATTGTCGTTGTTTCTGACGGAGAATCGCCATAATTCTGGATCCGCGCGTCAGGTATTCCGTACTGTCGAGGAGCGCGATTTGCACATACAAAGGTATATTGATGCCTTCAACGCGCAAATGACACAGGAACATCGTCCCCTGGGGCCGCTGGTGTACGATGGGAATATTTGGTTTGGCAGTCTCCGTCATGCATTTTTCGAGACGTACCGCGTGACAGACACTGGGGTGGTGAAGAGCGAGGCCGCTGTAAGTCACAAATGACAATGTTATTGCAATCGACTTTATCTAACATACGAAAACAGCACTTGGTCCAGGATGGAGTTGATGTCAGTGATGACATTCCGCGTGATCTGGGTGCGATCGAAGTAGGTGACTTCGTCCCACACGGTTGGTTGAGTGACGATGTCCTGAGGCGTTCTGCAGTCAACTTTCTGAGACCGCAGTCCTTCATGCGGATGCTGTCGGGCGCCATATTTAGAACTGCACTCGGCAGAGTTGCTGATACACTAACTGTAGAGGAAATTCTGTAGCGCAAATAATTGTTGTTGGGAGAGTAATACTTATGTCTCATACGGCCACGCTATTGTGAAAGGCCACAAATTTTTTTGTCGGTCCTGTCTTCGGGACCGTTAAGCCCGATGTGCGCCTCACTGAGCAGGAGCCGTGCTCCTTCCAAAGAAATGTGTCAATGTCGTCGACAACTCCGGCATCCTCCGGGCAAATAATCTGCGACCAAGTGGAGAAAAGTAGGAGCATAACTCTCTAACTCTCTTGATCTTCTATAGATGACAAACAATGGCTTCTAAACCAGATGTACGCAGCCCAGCTAAGGCCGGGCGAACAATTAATTACAAATCAAAGAACCATTCTGTAGGTGCCATAGGTCAAGTTCACCACTCCATATGTCGTAATGATTTGTACGTCTAAAAGTCTTCGGCTTGCGAATGTATGGGCGGAAGTTCCTTTCCCTGGTGAAGCGCAGTTGGATATTATATATGATATAACGTGCATGGATTTTGTAGTCAACTTCGCGTAGAAGATGTTGTTGACAAAGGTATCTCCGGCACCGCAGTCTTGCTTATCTCTTCTCTGTATGATACCAAGAAGTTGTTCATGGGCCCGAGCTCCCATTTCTATTGGTGGACCTGGGGTGTGGGTCAGACTAAAAATTTGAAGTCGGGTTGGGCGCACAACCGAGTGAACCCATTATCGAGCAGCAGAAGCACGACATCCGGGGATAAACTAGACTGGAGAGCTATATTATATATTCATAATCCCTATGGCATCGCGCTCAAGGAATAATCGGCAGTTGAATATCTGTCTGTGCTTTTTACGTCAGTAGCTAGCAATGCCGCGTCTATTGCTTGTCCTGGTCGTCCTATCAACCGCCTATCTGGCCTACTTGATTCAAGCCTTTTCGCCGACATCATTAGCCCAGAGTCGATTTGATCTGCAATCAGTTATACAACGATGGCACATTTTCTACCATTTGGGCGGCTACAGTCCCTGGATTCAACATAACACCTTAACAAGCGGGACGCTTCCACCACAATGCGTCGTGGATCAAGCCCACATGCTCAGCCGGCACGCTGAGCGCTTTCCTACCCTATCTGTCGGTATTAAGATGAAGACTCTGATAACGAAACTAAAGGCGTCTGGGGCACCTGTCTTGCCATTCTTGGAGACGTGGGAGGAGTTTTTTGACGTTGACGAGAAAGGAAAGAGCATCGATTTGGAGGAACTGACTAGAGAAGGTAAGTATGCTGGGGTTCGCCAGGCGTACAATATCGGAGTGCAACTGCGGAATCGCTATGATCATCTCGTCGATCTCATCGACGGATCAGAGAACAGCACAAGCAACACATTCTCGATATTTTCATGCTCTTGCTCGCGGGTACTACGCACTGCTGAGAATTTCGCCCTCGGATTTTTTAAAGAGGACGAGCTGTTTGCAAACGTGCGTCACGTCATCATCCCAGATGTAGCGCCTCAACGAGGAGCTGATACGCTCACGCCTGTTAAAGCCTGCCTTCGGTACCGACAAGATCCGGAAATGGGTAGGGACCGAGGTAAAAAACTCTCAGATCAGTTCAAGTCAGTGTATCTTTCCCGTACGGCGGACCGACTTCGTGGGCAATATGATTATGATTTCAGCGTGTCTGACTTGTGGCACATGCAAGAAATGTGTGGATTTGAAATTCTGGCCACCGGCAATGAAGAGAGTCCTTGGTGTGGAATCTTCACGCAACAGGAATGGGAGGAGTTCGCATATGCGCGAGATCTATTGCATTACTATCGGACCGGACCCGGTACGCCATATAGTGCAGTTATGGGTTTCCTATATTTAAATGCGACTCGCGAAGTTTTAGAACTAGGTCCCGAAAAAGCTGGGAAATTGTTTTTCTCTTTGTGAGTGCTTCATTTTCTGTCTATATATATATATATATATTGTTGTTAATAATACTTTTTGACAGTGCACATGACGGTGATCTTGTCCCGTTAGTGGGTACTTTGGACTTATTTCCGGAAGATCAGCCACTGCCATCTACGCATGTTCCGGATGCTCGCAATTGGACGCTATCGTCTGTCGTTCCAATGGGAGGTCGTGTTGTCTTTGAACGAGTATCTTGTGCTTCCAAGATTGGCTCCCCTAGTATTTGGGTGAGAATTCTTGTCAATGACGGCGTTGTACCGATTCCTGGGTGTGAGTCCGAGACTATTGATGGAGGATTATGCCCGTTAGATCAGTTCATCAAAATCGTAGACAAAAAGGGACAAGAGGTTGGGCACTTTGATGAAATATGCGGTTTAAAGGAAGGTCTCGGTAGACGGCCATCATTTCTGAGGCAGAATGGCGAGAACAGGTCTCGGCAAGGTGCATACGTAAAACTTGAATGATGATTGATTCCGGGACAAAGCTTTGGAATGTTAATTTCAAAGTATATTTTATTTTATAGTTTCTATCTGTCGAACGTGCCTGTACGAATCATGACAAATCCATTAGATCTTCACCGACATTCTCATTTGCAGGCTTTGTGGAACTTGTAGTTGTAGCAGTCCAATCATCCGACATGTTCGTAGTTGGAACAGGGATCCATGCAGCCTCAGCCTGTTTCATGGCATTCCAGTAGGCTTCGTCCTGTGTTGGATACTTGCTCCTGTCTGCGACTTCACCTTCACTGTCTAGCGGCATCGATGCATTCGACGTTAGTTTGGCCCGCCCCCATCGCTTCACCTTGCGTTGTCCCGCAGAAAATCCAAACTGTTTCAGGTAATCATCTGGATCTGCCGGTAACTCATGATTACCGCCAATAACACCAACATATCCACCATATGGCTCGTTGTTAGATTCTTCATCGCCGCTCGCCATATTCTCTGCCGGCTCATCAATGATTTCAACTGCGTCATCGTCCTCAGCCTGCGGGTCATCGTCGACATCGTCAATGTAATCTTGCCGGCCATCACTCTCTGACGATATTGAAGGTGAAGGTGGCGCGATGTAAGGGTTGACGTAGTCACTGCTACCTTTGGGTTTAAACTGGTTATACTTGTCAAGGATATCTTCTTTATCATGCATATCGTCATCACTCTCACTCTCGGAATCAATGGCATGCGTCGTAGCTCGCACTTCTTTTCGGCCTTGAGTCGGTGTAGGTTTGCTGTTGTTACCAGCAGGTGCCTCGTCATCTGTAGAATCCTCGTAGTCTGGCAAATTTGGCATCTTCGATGGCACAATTCTTGACGATGAAGGACCAGGCGTCGCTCGAACGTTGTCGCTCTCATTGTCATCGTCAGATCTACCACCATGGGCAGGATACCCTTGTGAGCGAGACCGCCCAAAATTATGGTCATCTCCATACCCGCGCATCGGACCGGCTTGATAACTGCCTCTCGGACCAAGAGGCTCGGCCGAAAGGTACTCATCATCTGCGTCTAAGAAAAACTCTGAAACTCTTGAGATATTACGTCGTGCTCCCGGCCGTCGGGTCGTACTTTCAGTGTAGCGTGGATGGCGCATTAATGTGTCGTCAGCATCGCGATCTGTCGCATATTTACTGTCGCGAATTCCTTGCTGCAGCTTTTTATTGGCTTGCGCAATTGCTTCGGTAGTTTCCTCGTCAATAGTTTCCGTGATACCGATTTCGTCGAATAAGGATTTTGTTCTGGCCAAGTCGTCGTATTCGAAATCCTCCTGAACACGAGTCGGACGACTGCGGCGGGTGTCGGTATTAATCGTTTCAATGTATCCTTTCAAAGCACTTGGCACGGTAGCTGACGATGACCACGTCACCAGTTTAGTAGCAGGCTTTGCTCCATCATTGTCAATATCCATTGCGTCGCCATCGGAATCGACTTCCACCGTAGCTGCCTTGTCAGAGTTCGTCGCCACTCCGCCGTCCTTTCCTTCGGAGACAGCGTCTTTTAGGACAGGATATGATGGTCTAATAAACCGTCCGTTATCTTTGTCAGGATTCCACATTGCGTTTTTTGCTCCAGTTTGTTCCTTGACCGCCGCCGTGGCTTCAACGTCATCACTATCGTTCCCTTCATCTGACTCGTAATCAGTCTCTGAATGATCTGCCGCCACAACTTTGTTGCCTCGCAGGTCAATGCTGATAACCCGTTTGCCTCGCCCGTTACGTTTTGCTTCGAGAGCCTCCATCTGCTTAAGCGTTCGTTGCTGCTTGCGAAGCTGCATTGCACGCTCTGCCGGCGTTAGCCATCGGTCACTACCGGAACCAGGTAACTCGAAATCGCTAGCATTATCAATTATTCTCGTCCGCTGCACTGAATTTGCCTGGAATGATAACAAATTTGAAAGCTGGTCGTTCGCACGATCCAAGCCCGGTAACATTGCTTGATCTGTCGTGAGCGGCTGTCCGCCGGCACTGCCTGAATATGTGAGTCGAGCGTTTCCGCCACTCGTCGTCTTTTTCGACTGATCATTGTGGATTTCGTTCTTTAGTTGTCCCCGTTCCTGACGGAGCTCTGTGACTAGACTATCGTACTCTTCCTTCGTTAGAAGCGGAGTGTGACAGTATGTACACGGTCCTAAACCCTCTTTTACGCAGATAATCTTGCCGCAATGCAAACAATTCGGGGCCACTTCGAGTAGAGGATGCCGTTGTGCTATTCATGTTAGCAGTGACGCTTTTATGAAAAGAGCAATGTATTGATGTGTTTACCTTGACAATCGCACATTCGCCGCTGACGACCATCGGTGTACTCAGTCTCCAAGATCTTGATGGCATCTTCAACTTCCTGCAACGAATGCACTTTGACAGACTTTTGCCCACTTTTCTCCGCTAACGCTGCGCTTACTCCACTCTTCATATTTCCTTTGGTCGTCGGTTTCTTCGTTGCTAAGTCGGAGGTCAGGATACCCTCTGCCTTCTTCTTCGAGAGAGCGGGCGCCTTTGGAGCCGACACAGGGGCTTGCGACGAAGAAGGAGCGGATGTCGCCCTGAGTATTACTGGTTCTAATGGTGGCGTCGAAGTGGTCGTGACATGTTCTTTCTTCGGTATATCCGCCTCTTTTTTTCTCTCGGATGGATAAGCTATTGATATATTCTTCGCAAGTATTGGCGGTGGCGCAGACCACCGTGCATCGGCCTCGTCTGAAGGTGAGTCCGGTCTGGAAAGTGAAACTGGAGTGGCTGCAGAAGGAGACGTGTGTGCTCCTTTGACCTTGGTCATCGGCGGCACAGTCGATGTCGCTCGTGCTGCCGCAGTCTCCGGTAGAACTTCTCGGGTGGATGGTGGGTTCCACGCCTTTGGTGGAGCAGCTGCCCGAGGCATGGGTTCTGGAGTTGATTCTTGATTCCGGTTCTTGCCCTTGTCCTTCCTTTAAAACAGTCAGCGATCTATCAGACGGCTTCATAAAATGTTCTGGAGGTAACATACTTCACCCCGACGTAGTAATCCTCCTCCTCTGCTTTCTTCATATATCCACGGCCAATATCCGGCGACTGCGTACTTGGGGCAGGCCGGGCTGGTTTCGCCAGTGAACTTGACGAACTCAAGACTTTCTTTGCACCAACGGGTACTCGCTTCGTTGTAGCACGAGTGTTTCCACTGTCTGATCCAGATCCGGATCCAGACCTTGTTTGCGTGGCTTTGGGCGGTGGCCATCGCCGTGAGCAAAATCCGTGAATAAAATCAAGTGATGACGGTTCATTGCCTAGAAGTCCCTGTCTCACGCATGAGCAACTATTTATTATTTCCATCCTTAAAGCAGCATACCTTAAAATGCTCAGCAGCTTCGTCTGGTCCCGGTAAAGATGCCGCATAGTGCACTATTTCTTTCAAAGTCTCCTCGTCTAGTGGCAGTAGTGTTGCCAGATTTCGAGCAGCCACACCTTCAAACGCTGCCCACGACATAGTTCACTATTGATTGCCGCTGTCTAATAAAAATATAAATTCTAATGATAACATGAAATTATATTCTGTTGAAAATCGGTTACTGGGTGCAGATGATCAAGTGGTTGCTGCGATTTAGAGGCGAGGCTACACCATATAAATTAAATCCAACTTTATCCCAGCCCCACGTCGCGGGGAGACATGTTGACGGTCGTGCCAAAAGCGCAAGCATTATCCGCGTCCCATCTAATTCGGCATCTAATTTTTATAATAATTCTACAAATAGATAAAATATAATTAACTTGTAGCTATTTTAGCACAATTGTTTTGTCGGGTTCTCATCAGAATAGTCAAATAAGCCTGCAGGTAGCCGTAGCAGGTTGCGGAAGCATTTCACCGGCGCAAGTGACAAAGGTCGCAAGTTTTTCCTATAACATAATCTGCCGTCCGACGGAGACTTGTCGGCGATCTTGTGGGTCCCATGGCTGCCACATACCGGAGTTGCTAATTTGAAGGGAGGAAAGTGATCCGCACGAGAGAGTTAGGAGTGTGCGGTATGCTCACTGGCGTAAATGACCGCAGACGAGGTCTTCTGAGGCGAGCGTGCTGATGCTCTGTAATATATACCCTGTGGGTAAGTGGAAGATGTTGTGGAGCAGCAGCGGCTGGATTACCATAGGACCACAGAAGGCATTCGTGGTAATTCCTGCAGGATACTATTAGCCCTTTCCGGGTTAGTGAGACGATAGAGGAAGTCATTGATATACGCCAGGCAAGCTAGCTTCTAATAATCGCAATGATATCACCGAAACATGGGCAAGAACGTGTATAAACCTCTTTTTAAGTCCACATCCGATAGGTCAGTTTGTTACAATAATATCAAGAGATCAGCCCGGCGCACACATTGTGCACACAAGTCTGGGATTATTGGTACCCAGAAATGGACGTGGAAAATATCACGAAGGTCGATTTCCTTTGGAACGATGTAGAATACATGAAATATAAATGACAAATTGACAATTGGAGCAACAGAAGTCATAGCTGGTGAATGTTATGCAATTGATACGCTCCACCGTTGGACAGAATTTTCAGACATAATTAGGTGCATATGCAGACCATATATTCGAATAATACTTGATTAGAGAAATAAGAATAGAGATAGCTAATACATCTATAGTGTTCTGGTTCTATTGTGGCGTTGCTTACCCGAGGAGTGTTACCCGGACCCTGAAGAGGCTGTTCGCGAATCTATAACAATGCCAGTGTATTTAAGTTTGACCTAGGCCAAGTTCGTGTTTAAAAATACCAGTAACGGAAAGGCATGAGTCGTCCCGAGTGATATCAACTCAAATAGACCAGCTCTGTACGGACCGGAACCGGGCACGGGCACACACCAGGGGCACATCCGCGAACCTCCGAGGAAGCAACACTTTTCAATATTTTTCGCTACGCCATCGCGATTTTTCAAAGAACCCCTTCGACAGGTATTGCCCGTCTGCTTCCAATTACCTCCTCGTCCCATCTTGCCTAGCAATGCTCTCGTCTGCTGCTACTCGCCGTGTCGTTGCGCGAGCGTTGAGCTCAACTCGCCGGTCCTCAGTCGTCCTGGCTGCGAAACTCAATTCGCGTCACGTTACTCGCCATCCCGATGCAGTCGTCCCCGCTTCCGTCATCACAAGTTGCCCGAACTTCGCTTCCAGATCATTCTCAACTACCTCCGCGAACATGGTACGTTTCCTTAATGTTGAATACGTTTAGTCTGGTAGAATGACCTGCTCGCAATATTGTTATTAGTTGCGACGAGTGCAATTTTGTCTAGTGGAGTGGGGATGGTGGTGAGCGTTAGGACCCAACAACTAACATTGTTAATGCAGACCAAGCGCATTGAGACCGACGCTTTCGGCGAGATCGAAGTCGACGATGACAAGTATTGGGGAGCGCAAACCCAGCGCTCGTTCCAGAACTTCGACATCGGTGGTCCCTCCGAGAGAATCCCGCTACCGGTGATCCACGCCTTTGGTATCCTCAAGAAGGCCGCTGCCATAGTTAACGTGCGATACGGCCTCGATCCCGAGGTTGCACAGGCGATTCAGGCGGCGGCCCAGGAGGTCATCGACGGCAAGCTCTACGACCACTTTCCTCTTGTCGTTTTCCAAACCGGTTCTGGTACCCAGTCCAACATGAACGCCAACGAGGTCATCTCCAATCGCGCAATCGAGCTCCTCGGTGGCAAGAAGGGATCAAAGAAGCCCGTACACCCCAACGACCACGTCAATAGATCCCAATCCTCTAACGATACTTTCCCCACGGTCATGCACATTGCTGCCGTCCTGGAAATCACCAAGACTTTGATCCCTCAGCTCGAGCTTCTCCACGCGGCCATCCTCAAGAAGGTCGATGAATTCAACAGCATCATCAAGATCGGTCGTACCCATCTCCAGGACGCAACCCCTCTGACTCTCGGCCAGGAGTTCTCCGGTTATGCTACCCAGCTTGAGTACGGTATCGAGCGTGTCAAAGCCGTCCTTCCCCGTCTCCGTTACCTCGCCCAAGGTGGTACTGCCGTAGGCACAGGCTTAAACACCAAGAAAGGTTTCGACGTCGCCATCGCCGAAGAAGTCACTCTTCTCTCTGGCGAGCAATTCTACACCGCTCCTAACAAGTTCGAAGCCCTCGCTGCCCATGATGCCATCGTCGAGGCTTCAGGCGCTCTCAACACTCTTGCCGCGAGCTTGTTTAAGATCGCGAACGACATCAGATACCTAGGATCCGGTCCCCGATGTGGATATGGTGAGCTGTCTCTCCCAGAGAACGAGCCAGGTTCGTCGATCATGCCGGGTAAGGTCAACCCTACCCAGAACGAGGCCTTGACCATGGTATGCGCCCAAGTGTTTGGTAACCATACTGCCATTACCGTCGCCGGAGCGTCTGGCCAATTCGAACTTAATGTTTTCAAGCCAGTCTTGATCCGAAATTTGTTGTCCAGCATCAGACTGTTGGCTGATGGTTGCCGCTCATTCCGCCTTCACTGCGTCGATGGAATCCAGGCAAACACTAAGCGCATATCGCAGCTAATGAACGAGTCACTCATGTTGGTTACCGCACTTAACCCCAAGATTGGCTACGACGCCGCGTCCAAGGTTGCCAAGAACGCGCACAAGAAAGGAATCACTTTGAAGGAATCTGCCATGGAGCTCGGCGTCCTGACCTCTGAAGAATTTGACGTGTGGGTCAGACCTGAAAAGATGATTGGTCCTAGCGACTAAGTGGAGAAGGCATCGCATTGGATATACGAATATTTGGCTTGTAATATTTTGGGATATGATTATAATGTACCCGCACTAGAACGTTAAATACAATCTTATAGAAGGTACTTTGTTGTTCCATTGTTTTCGGAACACTATAATTAAGAGGGAGAGTTTACTTGCATGGACCATTTGTAGTATCTAAATTATTTTTGATGTACATGCGGCTTCCGAAATATACTACACAAAACTAACAATAAAAGCCAACAACCCATAAAACAAACCACTTTTTGTCGTTCCATTGTCATCTTGCACTAGCGGAATATATCTAAGCCTTGATAGTCGACGCCCTCATGGAGGATGCCCGTCTCTTCCGGATCTCAGCCTTCTTAACCTTGTCCTCGGTCACGCGCTTAGCCAACAGCTGAGCGTACTCAGCGGCAGCCTCTTTCTGTGCCTCAGCCTTTCGGATCTTGAGAGAAATCCTGCGACGCTTGCGCTGGAGAGTCTGAGGGGTAACGAGACGCTGGATCTTGGGCGCCTTGGTGAAGGACTTGCCGTTCTTCTCGACAGTACGGCGGACAACGTACTTACGAACATCATCTTCCTTGGTGAGACCCCAGAATTTTCGGATCTTGGAAGCACGCTTGGGACCAAGTCGCTTGGGGTTTTCAACATCGGTCAAGCCAGCAATGTCGGACTCACCCTGCTTGACAATGACAAGAGAAAGGACAGCGAGATCATTGGCCACAATGCAGCCACGGACGGACTTACGCTTGCGTTCACCAGTACGGCGAGGTCGATAGCAAGAGTGGCCCTTGGACAACAACAGACGAACACGCGATGGATGCATGACACCCCTAAACTCGTTAATTATTATCGTTCAGTGGTTATATAAATCGTATAAAAAGCACATACTGCTTCATGGGAAATCCCTGCTTGTCGTTACCACCAGTGATTTTGAAGATATAGCCCTTGAACTCGTCGCCGACGCTGTCACCTTCGACCTCCTGGCCCATACGCTTTTCCATGAAGATATGGGTGCGACGCTCATCGTCGATCTCAATCAGCTTCTGGGTTCCGTTTGCCGGATATGAAATGTTGAGCTAGAATCCAACCAGTCAGTATTCATTATCCTTATAATCCGTCACCGGCCTAGCATCTTTCTATAGCTTTGCACTTGCAATGTACATATATACTCCCGTGGCCAACAGGGCCACTCCCATAATCTTCACAAGAATAAGATATTTATACGTCGATAGCCACATACCTTCATGGTGAAATTGCCGAAATAGACACTGCGAACTTGCCGAACCGGTGCACTGTCGTGGTATGCTCGAAATCAGCGATCTCTCAAATCTGGAAAGCGTAGTGTTTCGATTGCTCGGTCCGCTACAACAGAGTTCGGCACCAAGCTTGACCTCAGACTGGAAACACAGTCACAGTTAGGGCTGTACCCTAATGCCACTTTTGGCAATAAGGTTTCCACCTGATCACGTGATATTGATATAGGGTAAGGGCAATAATTCAACAGGGAGTGTTCCGCATATGCTTAAACATGCTATAGGCCACTTAAATTGACAGTTGATTCAGCGCCAGGACTATTGTTTACTGGGATATAGACTGCTTAAACATGTCAGAGCTGCAACCTTTTGCAGAGACTTTGTCTTCTTCGCCGCAGCTATTTGCCAGGTTGCTACCAACAGTGTATTTCGACAGATATATTACACTTGATCCCCCAATCCGGCCATCTCTCAGATCTCCCACACAGTTCAGACCATGCAGAATAAATACATCAGCGTTGCCAAACACATTTGGGTCCTCAGTAGTGCGGATGGGTGAGTGCATAGCTGTATGTGGGATTACGGGATATATTATCGACTCGTCGGAAGCTGGCCCATCAGCACTGTACACCAATGTTGATGTCGTCGGACGAACAGGCCCTCCACAATCAGAATTAATGAGCATGTCAGAGTGGATGTATGAGACTGCCTTGGCTGCAAATTTATTCGATCCGGCACAACTGAAGATAGAAGATACTGCGCAAACGCTAGTCTTGCAGGCGCAGGTTCAACTTTTGTCGCAAATGTATTCGGGTGACGTTGCCTGGGCTGCGTTGTTGGCTGCGTTGGCGGTCACAAGGATACCGAAGGCAATCCTGGCCGACGATGAGGAGACACTGACTGCTGACTTTGCAACGGAACCAGTGATACGGTTTTCGAGCTCGGAAACCAAGAAGTTGGAGTTAAATTCTGAGAACCTGCCATGGTGCATTAATTTTGGTGTTATGGAGGGCACAGGACTGGTGCTCGCGGACTTGGAGGGCAGGGTAGAGGAAGTCAGTGTTCAAGGTAGTATAACCGTCATTACATCAGCGGGCAACAACAGGTGAGTTTGATATTCGGCTGCGCAGACTCAATTTATTAACCATTAGCAATATAGCATCCAAAACTTGTCAATATCGGCAGGGAAAAGCCTTATTTCTAAAGACCATATTCGCCAATGCATCGCGTTGGCGAAGCAGCGAGCTGCGGAGCTGGACTCGATTTTACAGTCGCAAATACATAACGGGAACGGGTGATATAGACTTGTATTCAACTTAGACGCATTTTCTATAAAATCGCTGCACACAAACCTCTATATTATTACCGCACACACTCCATATATGCGACCTTCACACTATCAGCCAACATAATTTTACGCTGTAAGAGCCTGCTGTAATCTGAGACCGACCTCACCGTATTGGCGAAGTCGGCCGAGACCCATCTTGCCAGATTCTTTAATAGGGTTCGGCAAGAACGTGCCTGCGTAGATACAATGCACAACCATCTTCTTGTGGTATTTGAGATCAGGGAGCAGTTTGGGCGTGACCAAGAAGTACTGGCTTGCATTCTCTTGGCAGGCAACATCGACCATCCTGCTATGCACCATACGTTCATTCCGCGGATCCATACCCTGGTTAATCTCATCGACAATTCTGAACGGTGCTTTGGTGACGCACTGCAGCGACATGAGATAGAAAATAGTTGAAACAGACCGCTCACCACCAGATTGGCGCTGATGAGTGAGAAGTTGAAGCTGCTCGTGCTCGCGGAATTTCACCCTAATTTGAATACTCCAGTTCTCGTAATCCTCATCTTTGCCCACGCTGACTTCTCCGGCACAGCCAATAGACTTGAATGCTTCCGAAAACTCCGCTGAAATCTTGCCGACAAGGCTATCTAATTCTGGCTCCCATTCACTGCGAATTTGCGTGATCTGCGCTTGCAAATCCCGAATTTGGTCATTGCTTGCGTCAACCTTCTGTTGCAATCTTTCGACTTCGCTCTGTCGCTTCTCATACTGCTCGATAACGTGCTGATTTCCACCGAAGATGCTATCCAGCTGCGTCCTTGTACCAGCAATTCTGCCATCCAGCTCATCAAGTGTCATCTCCGTCTTATCGGACAACTAAATGGAAATTAGCAGCGTCATAGTGCAACCAGAAAACATTCGTATCATACTTCTCTAATTTGCTCTTGCTGTTCCTCCGTCATGGCTAACATCACCGATTCGAGTTGTTCATGTCTACTGGCAGCCTCAGCCTTGAGATCTTGGAAACGTCGTTTGGCTACAGGAAGGATTAGCACTGACTGATACTCCCATATACTAAAAGTTTGCGTACCATCTTTAGCTTCCTGAGCAAATCTCTCGAGATCTTCATTAGCAGCCGCCGCGCGTCGCTTGAGCTCCATCGCGTCACTCCGTTTCTTCAAAGTCGCAATATATTTGAAAACAAAATCCTTGCGCGCCTCCCAGACACGCTCTAATAGTTCAACAAGCTTGATTGCGTAGGTCTCGCGATCGTTCAAGATCTCCCGAATCTTCTCTTGCGCTTCCGCTACCTTTTCATCTGTATCGTCGGGCTTACTTTCAATCTCTTGAATTGTCTTCTTACACTCCTCTACTGCTTCACAGGCTCTATTCCAGTCTTGGAGCTCCTTGTGCATTCTCTCCCGAGTCTTTGCGAGGGAGTCCTAGATAAAAGCACGTGAGCACTAGTAGCGAACGCTTTGCAATTTAACAAACTCACCTTTTCACTCTTAAGCTGCCGAATTTGAGCAAGTCTCTCCTGGAATATTCTGAAATGCTTCTCCTTCTCTTGCTGCAATTGTGCGGCCGTGTCTTTAGCGTCAGTAATTTCTTGAGTAAGCTGTGCTTTGCGCTCTTGATCGACGCCGCCACTTGACAACATATTTGTAGAACGGATATCGCGTGTTTGAGTGTAAATAGCGCGTTTGCCGTAAAGAGATCTGTTGAGGAAGTACGAGTCCTTTCCAGAGATATATCGTCTTATAATAGGATTGCCATCTCCGGTGACGAAGTTTTCAATTTGATCTCGCTGAGCTGGCGACAACGCACGCCGAGAATAGGCGAACTCATCGAGATTCGCGGCGTGGCAGAGCATATTAAGAACAGGATCAGGAGCCGCGACAGCATCTATTAGGTACCCATCAAATTGTAGCCTCTGCAATTGCTCGGGAGAGCAAACCTTTTTCCACTTGTCAAACGTTGGATGATCAGTCCCAGAGTATTCAACTACCGGCACGTTCAGACGCTTCTTATCTATAACATTCTCCGTGAACGTCAAATAATCGTCACGGGACAAACAGGTAAATGTTAGCATTTGCGTTCTATGAACCACGCTTTCAATTGCATCTGTCAGGTTCCGGTCGACCATTGTAAGCGTAAGTATCGGCGGCTCGAACACTTCACTCTTGAAAAGATGCTTATTTTGACGGAGCCAGACAACCGCATCATAAGTGTCCCCGTCGACTTTTTGGACGTGCCTCAGCTTCTGGTTGCTCACCAATTCAAGGTTTTTGATCTCGTCTTGACATGTGGAAATGCGGGCGTTCAACCTTGCGAGCTTGCCTTCGACGGCATCTGCGGCAAACTTCGCCTCATCTCGAAGGCGGGCAGCCTCTCTATTCTGTTGACTATTCTCCGCCATCTTCTGCAATAGCTCCGCCTTTCTAGAGTCGTCGGGCCGGTTCGCTGCTTTCTCCTCATTTTTCGCAAGATCCAGCCTTGTCTTGGCAAGTTCTCGCCTGGTTTTTTCTCTGTCTTCCTGGTACTCCTTAATTGCAGACTTCTGATCATCTATTAGGGGCATGAAACTATCTTGGTCCTTGTATTTGGATGTGTATTTCTTTACAGCTTTGTCACTGGCTGCTTTGGAAGTCTCGAGAGCTTCGCTGGCCTGCTTAAACGACTCCATTGCTGCTTCGGCCAGTTGAAATGAGGGTCCTGCCCGTGCTTTTGCAGCCTCATGTTCAACCTTTTTGTCTCTCGCTTCCGCCTTGGCCTCTCTAACTCGATTAGCAAGCACTGAATACTCCACAAATGGACGGTAGCGTTCGAGTAGCTCTATCTCCGACTGTAATCTTTCGCGTTCCTTGAAACGCTCCACCTCGACTCGCGCCGTTTCTTGGCGGTCTTTCAATTTCGCGAGTTCATGTTGGTTAGACTCAGTAGCGATTGCGATAGATTTGTACTCGGCATGCAATGTCTTGAGCTTCTCATGATGCGACAGCATCTGCGGAGATCCTGTCGCACGCTCAGTTTCAATGAGTAGATTTTGTGGCGTCATTCCCGCAAACGATGCGACTTTGTCTTGCGGTAGGAACTGGCATAAATTGTCGATTTGAACGTTGTAACGATCAATAACCTCCTTCACATTCTTGGCCGTTTCGCGTTTGCCTATGACCCGTTAAACACTCTTTTTAGAACCGTTAGAGATATCAAAAATCACATACCATCTAAGCTCCATTCAGATCTGTTATCCTTATAGATGGTCCTCTCGATGACGGAGTTGGTCTCACCAGGAAAGCCTTGAATCTCGATCTCAATCGTACCCTTATTCTGACCGTTCTTGACAAACTCGCCGACATCTTTTGCTCTAGCTAAGAGCTATCCTGTTAGTTAGCAATACGGTTTCGTTTATAACACACTTTAACGAGCTTTACCTCCGGTCTTCCTCCAAGGCCGAGACATACAGCGCATACAAGCGTACTCTTTCCTGTGCCATTCGGACCGATGATCATGTTCAAACTGGGACCGAGACGGAATTCTGCCCTGGAATACGTAACAAAGTCTCGCATTGCGACGCGCACGATGGCTCCAGGCGCGTGGCCTTCCTTCATCTCATCTGATACCCGAGGCCTCTTGACGGACGGCAAGGCGTCGGAGGAAGTAGACGTGCCTTCATCGTAAATGTCGTCGTCCTCATCAAAATCGATCGGTCGTCTGACGGAGGGCATAGCGGCCACCGTAGATGCGCGTGTGTTGCTTTCGTAGGAACGAAATGATGGGAGTTTGGGACGCGTCTTGTTCGGACGACAACGGTTGACGCGTGTTGTTCTTTTACCCTAACCTGCTACTTTTACCCTAACCTTCGGTTCGTAACGGATTTAGGCCGTTGCATGGTGGTGACGGTCCGCAAGCGATTTCCGGCACATCAATATAGTGTAATAATTCCGGAAATTATACTGTGAAATTATCTGACTACGTATAAAATAAATAATTAACATATTTCTGATAGATAGTCGTAGACCGACGTCATTTTCGGAGCATTGGCGTCTGTGGCTGCTCCTCGTCACCAAAAAACTTTTAAGAAAATCTACCCCCTGACGGACCGACAGCTTTCCCTCCACTACTCTTCAAATTTGCGCCGATTTTCTCCTCATTTCATCTTCATCACGGTTGAAATACTTTGATTTGCTGGAAATATTTGCTAGAAGACGCAAGTTAGACACTGATCTGGTGGAATAATTATGTCGTCGAACTCGATAAAGCTGCTGGCTGGCAACTCCCATCCAGAGCTTGCCAAACTGGTTAGCATGCGGTGAGTGATTTTTATCTCCCTTATCACCAGTAAATAGCTATTTACTAGAAGTCACTGATGTACTAACGCATTTTGGGTGTCATTCTGGGCGGCAAAATCTGGAACTAAAGACTAGACATAAGCTCCGCAGCGGGCTGTTGAATTGTCACAGCAACTGAAGTTCCTTTTTTGTGCCCCGAATATTTGCCCTGTGACATTGCTATTAGACTTGGGATCGAGCTAGCAAAAATTGCTGTTTTCCAATACTCAAATCAAGAGACATCAGTCACAATCGGCGAATCAGTAAGAGACGAAGATGGTACGGCTATCGTTAACGATTGCTGCGTCTGAGCTTTTCGAACTAACTTGTAGTCAGTTTTCATCTTACAGACAGGCTGTGGCGAAATCAATGACAATCTCATGGAACTTCTTATCATGATCAACGCCTGCAAAACTGCGTCAGCGCGACGGATCACTGCTGTCATGCCCAACTTCCCATATGCCCGTCAAGACAAGAAAGATAAATCCCGGGCACCTATCACTGCAAAATTAATGGCCAACATGCTACAGACCGCTGGCTGCAACCACGTTATCACAATGGACCTCCACGCATCGCAGATCCAAGGGTTCTTTAATGTCCCAGTCGACAACTTGTACGCCGAACCGTCGGTTCTAAAGTACATCCGAGAGAATGTCGACTACCTCAATGCTGTCATCGTCTCGCCCGACGCTGGTGGTGCTAAACGTGCTGCCGCCCTTGCAGACCGACTTGACTTGAACTTCGCACTTATTCATAAGGAGCGGCAACGAGCTAATGAAGTTTCGCGAATGGTGCTCGTCGGCGATGTTGCTGGTAAAGTGGCTATTTTGGTCGACGATATGGCGGATACTTGTGGAACTCTGGTTAAGGCAGCCGAGACTCTTACCACTCATGGTGCAGTAAGCGTAATCGCTATCGTTACGCACGGCATCTTGTCAGGCAAAGCATGCGAAAGAATCATGGACAGCAAACTAACAAAGGTTATTTGCACCAACACCGTACCACATGAGGACAAAAAGATAATCTGTCCAAAATTGGATACTATTGACATTAGCCCCACGTTGGCCGAGGTAGGCATACTCAACAATCTCTTGGTATTTGATCGAGAAACTAACGTACGTCGCAGAGTATACGGAGATTGCATAATGGTGAGAGTGTCTCTTATCTATTTACTCACGTTCCACTATAATTATGGTATATTGGCCCAAAAGGCGTTTTTTGTGTTGAATGAAGAAAATTGTGATGGATTGTCAGTTTGCAATTATTGTTTGGGTTTTGATTTGGCGAATAATCTTACATTCTACAATCAAGTATAATTTGTATATAATAGCCTCAAAACACGCCAGATATATCGCATCTATGTCCTTTTTTATCCCTGCAGTATAAATCTAAACATTAACAAGCGAAATTCCAGGAGTACCTGGAACTGCAGCTTCAGCCTCTTTAGCGAATGCGACAGGCACTTCCTCACCGGTGAGAATGTTAATGCCAACACTGGAGCCATCCTTAACGACAAAAGCCTCAATGCTCTCACTACCAATTCCCCTCTGCAAGATTGGCATAGTTGCCTTGACGGTCTCGATTTCGTCAAAGATGAGCTTGCGGTTGAAGACGACATCGGGAGATTCCTTCCCGCCAGTAAGGCGGAACTTTAGGTGATTAACGAACGGCATAGATCGCTTCATGTCACCAATCTTCTGAACATTAGCTGTAAGATCCGCCGAGAACTTCAAGGAAACCTGCGATATCGTTAGAAGATTCCAACTTGCATCTTATCGACACAAACATACACTGTCGAAAGCATCCCGGACAAGGTCGACGTACTTCTCCTGCCATTCAGGGAACTTGGGCGCAATGTAAACGGTCAACTTAGTAGGTCTCTTAGGATCGAAGGTAGTCGGCTTGCCCTTTTTCTGTTTCTTAATATTGGCTCCTTCAGTTTCGCGAATTGAGCGCGCGACGTTACGAACGTACTCCAAGGCAGCAGTAAGCCCTATGTCAACCGGTTTGCTAACCTCGGGGAACTGAGCGAACTGAACAGACTGTGGCTTCTTGA
This sequence comes from Lipomyces sp. NRRL Y-11553, assembly GCA_003705905.2. Classification (NCBI taxonomy): domain Eukaryota; kingdom Fungi; phylum Ascomycota; class Lipomycetes; order Lipomycetales; family Lipomycetaceae; genus Lipomyces; species Lipomyces sp. NRRL Y-11553. The sequence continues at coordinate 13,111 of PPJW02000030.1, read as the reverse complement.
GAACTTCCGTCCAGATATGCTCTGCCCAGTGCGGAGCAATTGGGGTTAAGAGCAATGCTTGCTGCTCAATGTATCGTAATACGAGGTCCTTGTGCATACCGACATCATAAGAAGTGGCTTCTCGGTAGTAATCACGAGCAGCCTGGAAATCGTACAAGCCTGTCTTGAGCGCTGCTTTGTAGAGAGCATTGTCGTAGTTCTTCTTGGTGGTTTCAACCAGGACGCTCATCTCGTTCTCGAAAGCCTGATCTAAAAAGGAATCCTTGGGGCCCGTTCGGAGCTTGTCCAAGTTTTCCACTTGATCTTCGCACCACTCGCGCATAGTATACAAGCGGAGAATCATAGCGTTGGCATTGCTTTCGTCAAAGTTGGCATCCTCGAAAGTATCACCAGCATCGGCAAGGGCTATCCTGGCGCAGTCCGCGCCGAATTTCTTGACAATTTCGTTCAATGTCATGAAGTTACCAGTGCTCTTGGACATTTTCTCGTTGTTGAGCAAAAGATGTCCATTAGCGCGAACAGCACGAGGCCAATACTTCTCGGGGAAGATTGCGACATGGGTATACATGAAGAAGGTTAAATGATTGTTTATCAAGTCCTTTCCAGACACCCTGACATCAAGAGGATAGAAGTACTCGAACTCTCGTCTCATTGCCTTCAATTTGTCCTCGGCGATTGTCGTATTATTAGGATAATTGCCCCGGGTGAAAATATAATCGAAGACTTCATCGGTCATCTCATCTGGGCTGGCGTTCGCCAAACCCACGGTCTTGCCAAAAATGTCAGAATGTAAGTGATGGGCAATGGTATAGTAGGCCATGTAAATAGTCGAGTCAGATAAACTTTCAACGAGGTATTGTGGATCCCACGGGAGAAGAGTTCCGAGGCCGTATGATCTAGCGCAAGCCCAGTTGTTTAGCCAATCCAATACTGATTGGAAAGCGTGTCGTGTCTCGATGCTGTACGTATTCATGTGTTCAAGTAATCCATAGGTTTGCTGCTTCCATACCTCCTCGCCGTAATCCATATACCACTGGTCCTCGAGGGATACAACACACTCGTCGCCACTTCGGGAAATAACCAACGACTCCGGCTCATTATATACGAAGGCGTCTCCAGCAGCAACCAAATCATTCTTCACCTTATTCTTAGCGACCTCCACCTTTTCGCCACTGTAAGCGCCGATCACCATGGTACCCTGATAGAAGGCGTCCTTGTATGCAATCTCCTTCGCCTTCGCTAATAGTTCCTTGTCTTTAGGAGATTGAATTTTCAACTCTTTCACAAGTGCAACGGCAGTGAGATCGCCATATGCAGGAGTAGTGATGATTGGAATCGGGTCAAGAGATGCCCATTCTTTCTCGATGCCGTAATAGTCTGCCTTCTTAGCTAACTCAACTACTGTGGCGTAATCATCCGGAGAGTCGGAAGGTACAGACGTCACGACACCGGTTCCCTTTGAGGCCAAGATGGTGTCCATGGGAAGAACGCGGACTTCCGGGTAGACACTCAAAGGAGCATGAATCTTGGCGCCAATGAGGTCCTTACCCGATATCTCCGCCAAAAGTTTTGCCTCCCCTCGGACCGGAGTGATCTTCTGGAACGACATGTTTTTTGCTGCTCGCGCTGTGCAAACGTAAACCTCTGTGGCGGATATCTCATACAGTCCGTATGTGATATTTGGGCTGACAAAACAGCAAGTCTGGCCGTACATAGTCTCGGGGCGAAGAGTAGCAGCAATCAACGAGACTTTTCTGTTCTTAACGTCCAAAGCAGCCTTGTTAAGGGTGTCCGTTGCTGCAGCAGGCCACTCCAAGACTTGAATCTTAATAGCTGTGTACTCTTGTGGGTTCACACCCTCACCACTCTGTCGGTCGTGATCCATACAAGGCTGACCGTCTTTGGCTGAATAGATTGTATATCTCAGGCCAAATTTCACTTTATTCAATGCCTTAAGGCTCCTCATCTGCCACCTCACAAACGCGTCGTAATAAGGATTTGCATCTGTGGTAACAAAACTTCTGCGCCAGTCAATTCGAGCACCAAAGTTATCACAATCCTCCTTGCACAAAGGCGGAAAGTAATGGAGCCAGTAATGCGGATCAGCGAATTTCTTGACTTCTTCTCGAGGTATACCTAGTTGCAACATAATTTCAAACTGAAACTTCCCGCGTCCAGTCTTCGCAGCAGCCTTTGACTTGTTGGTTCGGAACTTCGTAGGATCAGTCTTTGCATCAGCAGTGGCGGTGATAACTTTTGGCTCTTCGTCATCGACAGGCGCATTCTCGAAATTCGGGCCGAACATCTCAATTTCGCGTACAAGCTTGTCGGCACAGGCCTGATTCAGAAGTCAGTAACTCTATAAATGACGCACACGAGATTCAATCTCACCTTAATTGGCATACCGGTACAATGGAATCCGAGAGGGAACAAAGCTCGCTTACCGAGCATGCGCTCGTAGCCGGTCTGAAATTCGACTTTACTCATTGTGAATGAGTGACCAGCGTGAAGTACACCGTTCATGTAAGGGTAGGCCATGGTACCAAAGAATTTGGGGTACTTCTCGCGAAGTTCATCGGGATCATTGATCGAGGTCTCGTCTAACGCAGGTGGGTTGATCTGGAAGACCTTCTCTTCCGCCCACTTCTTTTGGAACTTTTTCTCCGAAGCAATTAGTGCATCTCGTTTCTCCGTCTACGAGCGTAAGTTAGCATCAATTGTGTCCAATATGCACCAAATAATTATGGCAAAAGGCACTCACGTTCTCCATCACCAACGTCTTCGCCGCCGCAGCGGACGCATTAGCGACAGTCATTTTGGTTAATAAGACTGGACCGATAAAGAGTAATAGCAAACTCCTGCGTTACCGCTCAATGGTACAGACGTCGTTGTCCTGTATCAGGTAGAATTGCAAGTGTTACAAGAAGGCAAGGATTTCGAATTTGTTCGCCAATAAATTTAGATGGTTGGGCCTATTTCTGTGACAAGCGTTAAATATCAACAGCGCGCGAGCGTTAAGGCTGACACACTCAAGTTAATATTCCCGTCTGTTATTTTTGATATTTTTCTCAAAACCTCAATGGCAAGAACTTAAAACTGTGCGCGCGCCACAATTTTTTTTGCCCCCTTTCGTGAGTCACTATTGTCCTCACTGAACATAACCATTTTGTCACACTGCCATATATGAGTCGTCATATATTCATATTATGTTCATATTGTGAATGAGAGTTTATCTTGTTCGTCACGCTGGTAATGCCATTTTCTGATCTGATGGTTGATTGTTTTTGTGGGCGAGTCTAGAGACTAATTGTGGGATACCCGAGCAGAATCCACGGACAATTACCGTCAAGTCTATGGTGGATCTGGGAGAGATGTGGACTTAACTGAGTTAGGGATGCTTCAGGCGAAGGAACTGGCAATGGTGTTTGATGGATTGAATGTGCGGAGCGTGTACTCTTCGCCCCTGCTGCGAGCTTGTCGCACAGCATCAGAAATCTTAACTAGATTTCCGTCGATCGAGCTAGGTCTGTCTGATCTAATTGTAGAAAGGCATTTTGGCAGTTTGGAGGGCAAGCCGTATCGAATCAAGCATGGTGAATCTGTAGGCGAGGAGCCGTACAGTTTGGTCGCCAGACGTGTCGAAACCTTTTATCTAAAGAGTCTGAAGAACGACATCTTAAAAATTGGAGACGCTGAATGTGTGGTAGTTGTATCACATGGTATTACTTTGGACCATTTGCTGAGAGTGATATCCAAAGATTTCAATTATGATATCGTCTATCCTACTCGTATCATGCTGTCTAATGCTGCTTATCACTTACTGGAGATTGATGGCGGTTCCAAGCAACTCATATCCGCTCATCTCAATATCAGTTCACATTTGGCGAATGTTAAGAAGAAAGTTTCTAAGGCTCTTCTCGGCGCCAAGTACGACTCCAAGCAGACGAAAATGGATTGGTATTGCAAGTAGTTGTCTATGACGGTAAGCACTCATTTTTTAGTTTACCGTTCTCGAGGGAACCTTCCTCTTCTATTATGATGAAAACACTTTTCACAGACCTGTACCAATGCTTTTGCATTTGCGGATACATACTAGTTATTGCCATTTTTTCTGATTCCAATTTTGGTTGAACTATTCATCGAATATTAGCTTGTTCAGTTGCTAATTAATGTTTTTAGGGCTTCATCGATTTCGCATTTCAGTAGTTTCTATAGATCTAACTTGGTCGGGGAGTACTGGAGTGAATTAGATGATCATAATCACATTCAGAGCATCAACACCCAAGATGTCAGACCTGTGAGTTGTTATCATTGGCGTCATATGAATATAGACTCAGCAATATGCTGCTCACGCGTAGCGATTGGCTAGGAACTCGGACCTGGTACTTCGGTATAAAGCGTACCTGACTACACCAAAGAGTCGAAAGATCGACCCTGGGTATATGGCAGCACCTTATTTGAAGTCTATTTCCTATTATTGTAGAATGTATTATATATATCATAGAGACGCCTGAAGCATTTGATCATATTCCAGTTAATTAGGTTTGGTAATAGTTATTATCTCGCTTTTATAGTCAAATCGTACTACACTACCTCTAATATACAATGTCTAATATTAAAACACAAAGTTTCCCGGCTCATGCACCAACGTCCAATCTGCGCCTTGACTATGCTACATGCTCAGGTCATCTTTCGATTTACAATCGGTTCGGGCCTCGACGCGAACAATATCTTTTTCCTAATAACCTCAACAATCTCCACAGCTGTTCCATCTGGGCTTCCGTTCTCCTCCTGGACTTCAGACTGCTTCGCTGTCGTAACCCGCCGTAATACGCCGAATGGGGGATTTAAGTCCACGACACTGCCTTCCATACGCTGATGCTCTCCTATCCACAACCACGCTGTGTTGCCATCAAATGTAAGCCTTCCAATTTCTGACGGGGTTCCATCCGAGGACGGTTGCGCTGCGTACAATGTTCCTTGAATTTCTATGAGCGCTAAGCCAGTGGGTGTTTGTAGCAATTCAGGTAGACTGTAGCACACGGGCCCGTTGTCGCTCGCGGTACGCGTGTTCAGCGCGAAAGTTGCCGACGGCATGCCGGGCACTCTCTATAAATTCTGAGCCGACAGTGTATCGTAATTCAAATCGTAGATCCGGCAAGCCAGATTAAATTGGGCAATTGACGATCGCAGAGCGTTGAAGCGTAGTAAGTTCGAGTTAGGTAACGCGACCGCGTCCAAAATTCAGGAGGTCCAACATTCGACCCTCCTACTTCGCGCACAATTCTGCAAAACTAACATTCACAATTCACTGATCACCTCCATACATGACTTGCTTCCGTTCAGTGTATTGCAACCAGCCTATGTCACGATAAAGGATACAAATGACGTCGTTGTCGTCTAGTCTCCAGCGTCTATTGCTGGCTCAGTTTGTGCATAAAGAGGGAGACTCGTCATTCCCTTTGATTTCCAAGTCCCTAGCATCGCATCCATTGTTGCGTGATGAGGAGCTCAAGGCACTAAGCGACAAGGTATATACTAAGTTTGCATGGAATAGTTGACCAAAATGGGTAGCTAAGTGTGGTCGTGGTACACAAACTTGTTCAGAATGATTATTAACGTCAGTGATGTCGGTTTAGGAATGCGAAGAACTTTTCGACCACTTGTTGAAAACGGAAGGACTTGTGCGTCAGCCAAGCACTGGCATCGGGGCAGAAGTAGAACGTATGGTTGGACAATTGCTTATTTTTTTTGGTTCGATAGTTTGACAAGACTAAATATATTTGGGCAGCTTCACCGTCGGTAATTAAGCTTACCGAGATTTTGCATTCCCGGTATCGAAAGCAGTTAATTGAGCAGATTCGGCAAGATGAGTACAATTACAGACAGTACCTGCGTGAAATTGAGGAAATTGGACGTGGAGAATGGGATGGTCGACTACAAGACTTGGAGACAATAGCAAATTTGGAGCTTGACGAAGACGAAGGATACACTGACGCCGAAAAGCAAGCTGGTGAAGAAGACAGAGAAAAACAAGACGCCGATACGGAACCGAAAGAGATAAGGACCGAGGCGGAAGTTGCCAATGTAGTCGATGAAGCTACTAACTTGGAAGATTTGGAGATGAAAGATATCATTGAGGATTTGCCTCCGGAGGATCTGGTGGCAAGACCTAGCGGCGAAGTGCCAACCACAACCGAGCCGCCACAGAGCGAATTAGAGCCTAGGGAAATTGATTCACAAGCAACAATCGAGAATACACAAGAAACTGGAACGACCAAGTCGATGATTCCGTCAACGAACCCTCCTTCCGAGTCGTTTTTCTCAGAAGGTGCCACTCAGGAAAGTGAACCGTACATTTTGCAAGCTCAGAATAATGATTCAACTACTGTCTTGCCAAATGATTCGACTGTTTCCATGGTGCCAGACACCACCGACGAGCATCCATCAAGCCCAGTTGCTATCACTCAGGATGTTTCTGTGCCAGTGCTTACAGAGGAGGACATGCGGATGGACGAATCTGGTAGTCTAAGTATGGAAACGGATGTGGCAGTCGTTAACACTGAGTTGCCAGATTCTGGGGCCAAAGAGCAAGGTGGTAATATAGATGTGGAGATGGGACAATCCCTACCTACTGATAATGCTGAAGCACAGCCTTTGGCTACCAATGTGCAGTCTGTCGGAAAGACTGCCACAGTGGATATCGAAGAGGCAGACCGTGATGATACAGAACGCACCATCTCACCCGATGCTACGGAAATGTCAGAGGGTGCAGCATCTCGAGCACCATCGGCCGAGCCACTTAAGGCCAACGAGGATATCGACCTGGTAGTGGAAGATGCCACGATGGCGGCAAAGGAGAAGTTAGAGTATCCGGACTTGGAAGGCGAAGTTGAGTCAGAGATTGTTCCTGTTCAGGCAGCAGCTCCCGATACTGGTGGCGAATTGGCTGATAAGGTTACCGCGGTGCCGGAAGCTAGTCCAGTCGATGTGATAACCGAGCCTGCTGCCATACAGCAAGAAGATGGAGAGAGAGGCAATGAGGCTCTGGAGCACGGCGATCTCGAAGCCACGGAGTCACCAGTCGAGGCTGCCCCTGAGGCTTACAGTAAAACTGATGAGAATATTGACGAGGAGGTAGAGGAAGAACCAGTCCAAGTTACAGAAGAGGTAGAGCAAGTAACGCAGGAACCGGAGCCGGAAATTGGACAGGAGCCTTTGCATGAGCCACTGGCTGAACCTATACGCAAAGGTCCCGGACGGCCACGCAAACGCGGACTGCGAAAGGTAGAAACGGCTGCTGGTACGGAAGACCACGAGGAGAATGAAAAGCCGGACCAATCTGAAGCCGAAAAGTCTGACAAGGTTGTCAACGAAGACGAAGTAGAGCAAGTTGAAGAAATGACGGCTGTGAAAGGAGAGGAGCCCACGGAACAGGAACGATCACTTGAAGAAGAAGAGGCTGAGGAACATGGTGAAGGCGACGAGGATGAGGAAGGCGAGGGAGTGGAGGAAGAGACCGCTCCACGAACTCTACGCGGTCAACGCAAGCGTCGATATTCTACAGCAAACGTTGATTCATCACCTCAGACGACAGAGGCCAAAAGCTCTCCAGCAGCACCAGCCGGCGCGACTCCACGACCAACAAATCGGAAATTTCAGGCCCTTGTTGCTCCACTTTTGGCGAACATTTCTTCAAACAGATCTGCTTCCTTCTTTACGAATCCGGTGAACGAAAATGACGCGCCAAACTATTATAATCTTATATATGAACCGACCGATTTGCGGACAATTAAGACTATGGTTAAGGAGGGCAGAATACAGAGTTCCAGTGAACTTGAGCGGGAGATCATGAAGATGTTTGCCAATGCGGTTATGTATAATAAATGGGACTCGGATATTGGCGAATGGAGTCGGGAAATGCAAAAAGAGACAGAAACTCTAATAGCACTGTTCCGGGGAGCTGAGAGAAGGGGACAGAATGGCAATAATGCGACGCCGATTCCAGAGCCAAAGCGGAGGAAGAAGTAAATTTACGAGCAACAAGTCTACCACAGGTTGTATTATAGGATGAACTAGGTTTTTTTTTTTTTTGATAGGATTAGTCTGAATGCAGAAGATGCAAACATTTATCATCATAAACTTTTTATTGATGGAAACAAAAGAAATAATTACATGCGTACATAGTACAATAGATGTCCGTATAAAACATGAAACAACCTTTAGCCCTTGTCTTTTTGCTTCCTTACTTTCTAGCCTGCATTCTGCGGATGTAGAAAGCCAACTCCTCACCCTCGAGAATGTATCCATCAACACGACCGCTCTGTCCTGGGCGCGACGAAACGCAAGCGTAGAGACGACCAGCAGCGAACTGAGACTCAAGGGAAGTCTCAACCTTGGCAAGGTTCTGTCTGGCGGCAAGCTTACGCTCGAGCTTGCTTGATCGCTTCTCGGCAGTCTCCTCCTCAGTCTTCTTTCCCTTCTTCTTGCCTAGGGTCTGACCGTAGTGGGTTTCGTACCATTGGCGGAAAGGAGTGGCATCAATCTGAACGATGGCAGCCTTGGTAAGGGTGTTGGTACGGATAAGTTCGTTGTTGGAGGGATGGAAAGCGACGTTCAAGATACGAGTCTTGCGGGCGACACCCTCAGAACCCCAGGAGTAATTGCCAGACTCGATACGAAGAGCACGGAATTTAGTGTTGCCACCTCGAGTGCGAACAGTGTGAATACGCTTGGGACCTAAACAAATGATCGTAAGCAATTGATGATGCAATCAATAGCGTTTGCTGCGTTGCCAGGCAAGTATGACAATGATTCCACTTGCACCAGATCACGCGACGAAGACGAAATATTACACACCGATACGAGTATTTGCGGGCTGACGGCCGAGCTCGAATTTCCGCTTCTTGCGGTAAGCGGCGCGCTTAGCACCGGTGTGCGAGCGCTTGTGACGCGAATCTCGGGAGATACCCATGCTGAAGTTGCTCTGTGAAACACAAGTCAACAAATTAGACCACCAGCCAAACCAGGTAGAGACAATCAGACGCAGTAGTTCGGATTTCAAATTTTGATATATCGAATGATTGCACGTTATCGTAGAAAAGCAAACATACCTTTGGTGTTGTCGAGAAAGAGCTGGGCTGACTGCTACAATTGCGGACAGAGTATGGGACAAGACGAACTTCAATCGTTTTTTGGCGGTGTTGGCTGTCGAACCTAAACCACGATGCGCTTTCTGGTGCGTGACTGCGTTTTGATCATCGTTTGTGACGACATTGGGCAGAATTTAGCCCTAATTTGTGTGACCCTAATCCGGCCCGGGTAACTGACAATCCCCTAACCCAAAGGCAAGCGAAGAAACTTTAGTTTGATAAAAAACTGTTTTAACGAATGATGAGCATAGACAAACAGCAAATTAGTGGCTTTCTTGCGAGAGAAGTGAGAATACAAGCGGAATGAGTTTCTATGACCAAGTAGAGATTGAAGACATGATCTTCGATCCAGATCTACAGATATACACATACCCGTGTCCTTGTGGCGACAAATTTCAGATTTCGTTAATGGATTTGCTGGATGGATCTGATGTGGCGGTTTGTCCTAGCTGTAGTCTAATGATTCAAGTAATTTTTGAGCCGGTAAGTCGCTGTCGGATAATGGACCTTTCCGGTGGGAGGTTGAGCTAACTCGGTGTTGTAGGAGGATTTGGAAAGCGTGGCAACGGAATCCACTCAACAACCAGTGGCTGTATCAGCTTAGACGAACCGATAATGACTTCTTTTGGCCTGATATGAACGCAATCGACAAACTGCCAACTTTGCTATTACGGGAGCAGTGCTCCCGATGAAATTGTTTTACCGGTAAAGTTCGGTTAAAGGCTAATATTACGATCAATCTGCGGGTTTTATTTATGCATTTGTAATTATGTTTGACCAACCAAAAATTGGTGAGTGCGTGGTGGACTGCATTATTGTGTCGTTTCGGTGTATTATAGTTGTTAGGGCGGCAATGTATATAAGGTAAAATGCTTGTTCTGTCGGGGTTAGGCGTTTTATTACCAAGCATTCATCTACGTTCTTTTGTATTTCAAATAGTCATTGTACATATACATTACATAACTTGGATAAGCAATATCTCAGACAACGGTTGTGGTCCGTTTGAGGAGAATACCCCAGATATTGGTGAAAAGACCAAACCGCAACCACCGAACTGACACGCGTCGGTGTTCCGCGACATCCGACCCCGCGTGCGGAATGTTGTGTGCAAGTTTAAGCTATATATCACCCAGGTCTGCCACCCCAGGACGGGCAACTAACTAACGAGAGATATGAGTGGCGATCCTCACTTAAGTCTTGGCCACTGAATTTTATGTTTTGCTTAGATCCGCAGATTTTCCAAGACAGTTCTAGTTCTATAACTACACATTCATAATGGCGAGATCACCAGGTGTTGCGACACGATCGCTCACATTTACGTACCCTGGTTCTCATCCGCACTGGACGTACGAAACAATAACTCTGCCGATTCCCAAAAATCAGATCTTAATACAGGTCACAGCGTCATCGCTAAGTTCGTGCGACATTGCCATTTTAAATACTCAGATGCTGTGGGCCAAGCCGGGTGAGAAGGGACTTGGCAGAGATTTCGCAGGCGTGGTGACATACGTTGGAGGTAACCACGAGACGAAATGGCAGGTGGGCGACGAGGTCTGTGGAATCTATTACCATCCGGTACGTCTCGGTGCAATATTTGCTTTGATATAAGGAACAGATTTACTAACAATTCATAGTACGGCGCGGGCACGTTAGCTTCTCATATCCTGCTTGATCCCAGTCGCGAAGGTATAATTCGCAAGCCGGAGATTTTGCCTACGTTTGAAGCTGCCGCATTTCCTCTAAGTTTCAGTCTGGCGTACCAGTGCCTCAGGAACGTGACGCTGACGCCGTCTTCCACTGTCTGTGTGTTTGGCGGCACGACCAGTATCGGCTTATTTGCGATCCAGTTGGCAAAGAAGCATTTCATGGTAAAACGTGTCGTCGCGACGTGTTCTGCAGGCGACAGTGCGGCACTGGCTCGGTATATGGGTGCTGACGACGTTGTGGATTATACTAGTGTCCAAGAGCGGGATCTTGTCGACGCGGTCTTAGCCACAGCCGGCGAAACTATGTCTTTTGACCTCGTGGTGGACACTGTCGGGACAACACCAATAATAATGGAGCGTTTGAAAGACTTGACTCCACCTAAGACGGGATGGTACGTGACTACGGTTGGCGATAAAAATCATCCAGATGGCGCCGCGTTTTTATCGTCATCTAGCTTGGGCAAGACATTGGTTGGCGCGATTAGAGGTCCGAGGTATAAAGTTGAAGGGGTTGTCCAAAATTTGGACACGTTGAAGTTGGCGATGGATCTATATGGGCAAGAAAAGTTAAAGATCATGATTGACTCCGTGATAAGCTGGGACAAGTACGACGAGGCAATGGATAAACTGCAAACAGGTGGAGCTCATGGCAAGCTCGTTATCAAAATCGATGAATTTTAGTCTGAACCTGTACTATAATGGCGACAGTAGGAGTTTTGGGTTGATTTAATAATATGCTTAACTAACAATCTACAACTGCAATTTCCAGTCTTCATATCGCTTCTTGTGCATAGGGTCGATATCTTGTAATTTGTCCAAGTAGCCAAGCACAGATGGTTCGACTGCTTCACCGGTTAACCTAGTGAGCAAACATCTGTAAAAAGCTAGTGACTGCAGGCACCCTGATATTCGTTAGTCAAAACTTCCCCTCATGTACTTTACACCACACATACATTTACTGTCCGGCTCGACGTCCAGTAGTTCTTGAATTGACTTTATCTCCTTGGTCAACAGGTCCTTGCGCTCTTCACTACTCAACTTGACAATATCATCCGACGTGATCAGCCACCGATGATACAACCACACACTTTGGTCATCTGGATCAGTATAAATGGCTTGCGTGATCAAATTAATCTCGCTTTCTAGAAACTTTCTCGCATCAATCTCCGGTTCATCATTCAGCAGTCGTGGAATCAACTTTGTTCGATTATGCCACGCTGAAAAGTTCGAGAAATTCGCATTGATTTTGGTGGTCGTGTAATCGAATTCGGGACGGACCAGGCTTTTACCCGTAGCCTGCTCCATACCTTTCACGACGTACCGTCTATAATGCCATCCGTGGAAATTGCGCGCGTCCCGTTCAAGCATTTTTGTCACGAGGCCGAGTTCAAATTTCCACGATGGTGATGGTGAGGTTTCGAGACACCACTGCCGGTGATTCCAGATCCAATAGCATTTAGGGAACTCCATCAGCCGGGCGAAGAGGAATTGTAGTTCATTGTCGATATTGGACTGAATCGTCTCTGCAGGCTGTTCTTGGAAAATCGAGGTTAGGATCTCGCGACGGTAGTTCCAAATCGTGTAGTATTCGGGATTTTGCTTCAGAAGTGTCGTTGTGAGAGATAGGGCATCGGGAGTGTAATTTTGATTTTTGCGCTAACCAAGTAATTAATAACTGTCCATATTTTGACAAACTGGCTATGCAGAACAGAAAAGTTGGCAAATACTATACTTACCGAAGTCAGGACCTTATCCACCAACGCCTTGTATTCAACAATCTTGCCGGCTTCGCGACGACGGCGTTCTTCACGTGCCTTGGCAGATGTCCGCTCTCTTTTAACGCTGTGCTTTTACCAATCATCAGTAACAGTAAAAGTAATATTTTGGGGCGATACAATTATTTCTTACCATTTGATGGGATATCGGATTAAGATGTTGTTGACGAGTCTAACCAGAGAGTGCCTGACTACATTTCTCTGCTTGTGCGGCGCCTTTAATGATCACTAATTTAAGATCAGGGGTCTTCTAGCTGCGAAACTAAAAAAAACTCGGCCGATATCAACGTAGACATATTAGAGGGATTTAGCAACACTTTTTTTTTGATATCATAGCTGCCACTAAACCCTATTGGGACTTTTTCGTGGGGGTCCAGTCCCAATCAGGAAGTTGCCTCGTTATACAACGCAAAAAATTTGACTGTGTTGTCAAACTCTTGTGAATTTTTTACTGTCCCACTTAGGCCTAGCTCCGGGC